>APFE030607136.1:27099-85262 GCA_000404065.3 Pinus taeda
ATCCATATGTCTAAAAATAGACATAGTCTAAAAATAGACTTTGCACCAAAAATAGCCTGCAGGCCCACTTAGTGAAGGTGACTTCTTTTCACTAAGCTCCATCATCTTGTTGCATTTTCAACAGTTCCCCCTGGGACCAAGAAAACTTGACTTGCACGCATGGGCTTCTTTTTCTTGGAATAGAAAAAAGAAACATGCAAAAACAATCCCTAGATTTTAGGGAGCTATTTTTAGCAGCTGGAGGTTACATGTAAAGGTCGTTTTAGAATCTTTCCTCCAAGTGTTGCTTTTTCCTAGATTTTTGGCATGTGCATCATGAGCCTCAAACTTATTTATTCGATGCTTCATAGCTCACTTATTCACATCGATTTTGGAGCTCTGACATCCCATGACACATCCAGGAGTATTCGACACATCCAACAGCTATTCACGGGTAAGTCCTCTTAACTAGTCTTTTGCAGTGTTTTTGTTGCTTTTTGTGTTTTGGCTTGTGTGGGTGGTGTTTGTTTGATTTCTGTGAACACTCGATGTTGTTTACATGCATACTAGCTTGTACTAGCACCAGTTTAGTTTTTGTTAGCATCTCACTGTTGTCGCATGCATGAAATTGTTTTTCATGAACGATCACCGATTCAACGAATCGCTTCACCCACATACATGTTGTTTCATTTTCTCAATCTTTCATTCATTATTTTCTTACATGGTCATTCATTCCTATTTACATTCAGTATCGCCATGCATTCACATTCACATTTGCTTTCAATTGCCCATCGGCGGGTTTAGGCAGCCTTGGCCCAGACTCTGCCTCACCAAGACAACATTGCACAATCCTGAGAGGGAAGGCTCTATCTTCCTCTTAGGAAATGTGCATTTCTTCCCAGTGAACGTCCTCTAGTATTGCATTGTACAATTCTGAGGAATAGTGACTGTTGGCCCAGAAAGTTGCGTAATGCAGTCACTGGGCCTACAACGATTTCCAGTTGAAATTGCACATTGCGCAATTCTAGCAGCCAACAGGATAGCTTTGATTGCGCATTATGCAATTCCAACAGCCAGTAGGCTAGCCTGGATTGTACATTGCACAAATCCAACAGCCAACTAGCCTCCCAGATAGCCCAGACTACCTTTTGTGTAGTTCTGGCAGCCAGTCTCCTAACCTCCCAGAAAAAATTGCAATCCTTTCCAATCAATCCCCACGTATGTTGCATGTCATTCCTCAAGTTTTCTTTGGTTTTGGTTGACATATTTCTTGCCATGCATGTCACTATGTATCCAAATCTAGTAGGGGTTCGTGTGCCTCTTAGTGGTTCAGGATCAATGGCCTCTAACAAATAAGGATCAAAGGACACTTACGGAAGTGCAACTGGAGCAGCAATTGAGCGAGGCCTGCAAGTCTTCTAATCTATGAAGACACCAAGCTGATTGTAGGCAAGGACATCAAGCTGAAATGGAAAGAGGTCAATGATGCATTTGCAGGAACATTTGGGGAAGACCTCGAAGACTGCCAAATCTATGTGAACATCCACAAGTCCAACTTGTACCAAATTGCATGCAGGTATTTTGTGCTCCCATGCGTGGACATAATACAGTGGATCATCTCACACATTGATCCTAAGACCATGACATTGAGCGGTGTCAGCGGGATGAAGATTACTACCTTCAGGGCACAGGATTATGATGAGATGTATCATATGTCGAAGCCCGTGATCACCATGGAGACTCCCTTCAGCATACCCAACAACAATGCCAATTCCAGAGATACCTTAAAGAACTAGGTGAAGCAGCCAGCTAAATTCAAGATGACACCCAACCAGGTCTACAAGACAAACATACTGCAAAAGGCATATCAATATTTGGTCATATTTTCATGTCATCTGTATGGCCATGAAAGCACGGAAACCTTCCCACGGAGTTGGGTGATCGCATTGGACCAATTGGCTAGAGAAGTAAAAGCATGCAACTGGTCCAACATGTTGGCTCACCAGCTGAAGGAATAGGTAATAAGGGCTCGGCAGCCACCCAAAGGTATGCAAGTAGAAATCTACATGTCCGCCTACATCTTGGATGCAATCTGTGCCCGTCAGGAGTTCCCGGGCTTGAAGTGGGCATGGACAGTGGCAGAGACCTCTGTGAACACTTATTGTAAGATGTTGTTTGAATGCAGCTTCAGAGGAGTTATCGCACAACTGTCTGATCATTTTGTCACCCCGGTTTACAAGATGATATTCGAACAGGATCCACCCTGCATATTGAAGGCAACAATGGAGGCATTGATCGAAATAGTTGATTGGTATGCCTCACCATCTGACACCTTCATATGGATGTACATCATGGAGAATCCTCCACGTGTTCTACTGAAGTTTTCCTTGGAAAAACTCGTCATGTAGGATGTATCACATCACATCTCGACATGATTATCATCTAGGATGCACTGAAAGAAGAAGGCACCTTGGCCCACTCTTCCATTGCGCATCAGGTTATATGAGAAATAAAGTTTCAAGCATGCGGATGTTGAAGCAAAGGAGATGAAGTAATATCCATTCAATGCCTAGAGTTACAATCTGTATGACTCACATTGTCTCGTGAAAGACCACTGCACGAGAGTACAATTTAATTGGATCCACGAGCCATGTCATTGGGTAGAGGAAGACTCGTGGAGATAATGTTACAGCTTCTCTAGACTCAATGAATCAGTCGGCCTCACTGTGGAATGGGTAGCGAAGCAGCATCTTGGAGAGCACTATAAGAAGTAGCAGAAGTAGAGGTAAACATACTAGTGTGTGAAAAGGGAAAGAGGAAGATTGTCGATAACATGGAGGAAGAGAAAATTTGCAAGTTCCGCGCAAAACCTCTTGTGAAAAAAACAGCTTTGGCAATAGAGTCAAAGAGGCAATAGCATACAAGAGAAACATGCAAAGGCAAAGAGAGAAATGAAGAATGGAGGAAGCAAAGAAGGAGTTGCATGAGTTGAAGGAGCAACTCCGAAAGGAACAGGAGATGCACAGACAGCAGAAGGAAGTGTAAGATGAATAGGTACAACAGGGGGCACAACTTGCAAAGACAGGTGACACTGCACACGTACAGGTAGTAAACTCATTAGAATAGCTGGCATAAAGAAAACAGGGTGAACCATCACAGAAGTAAGAGTTCACTCAAGAGATAGAGCAAGCACTTGAATAGATGGATATGGATATGGAGAAATAGGAGTTAAAGCAAGACATCAACTTCATGCCTCATCCCCAAGAGGTCGACCCACCAGCTTCACTATATTCAGAAGAGGAGAAAGTCCCAAGATACCAAGGAGACACTGAGATCCTTGGAGATTAGCCAGAAGGAGAAATGCACAAGATCTCATTTGACGAGTCTCAACATAGAGTTGGGCAATCTCGTAGAGTGTCGACTCTGGAGGATCATACATCTCCTGCGTAGTTTAAGGAACGAGTGATCGTGTCTAATGTGCACAAAAATCCAGCAATATTGGTCGATGCTACGAGAGCATATGTCGAAGCTACTAGCTCGACTGTTCACTTCTGAGAATGAGCAAATGGCTAAGGAGCTACAAACGTCCAAGCAAGGAAGAGAATTGGTTACAACATCTACCCATGCAGAATTGAAGAAGGTAATACTGGATGAAGTATTGTCCCTTGACACAATCATGTGGGCATTTTATTCCATGTTTGGTATCGTTCATAAGGCAGTTGTCCATCTCAACAGTTGGCAACAGTGATGTGTTAGGAGAGCACGTATCTTGTCGAACGTGCATTTTGTTGTTGATTACATGAAAACAAGGACAATAAGATACAAGAGAGCCCCATTACACTTGCCTAAGATGATGAAGCCCAGAGTGGTCGAGCTGAAGGCATGCATCCGTAATCAAATCCAGAACTATGAAGATATCTCACAGCTCATCACTAGTCTACATGCTTCCCATGCATGGGTGTTCAAGAGTATGGATGTTGTTGTGCGGGCACATGTGATCCCATCTATTGGGACACTCACCCAGGCGAAGAAAAAGGCACAAGTCCAACTGGAGCTTGAATCCTACTTTGACGAGTTGATGCGCATAGCCACCAGCCCAGACTTGTCAATCAATGTAGACACCATGCACAAGTATGTTGCTGGTTTGGTTGCACTCAAGACAATGATGCACATGCTATCAACTGAGTTGGACAAAGAAGCCTGAGCAGTGTACCCAAATGCTATGGAGGCAAGATTTTGTTTACAGAAAGATGTCATCTTAAAGTACATAAACACCATCGCATACTACCAATCTTGGCTTCAGTTCGCTACTATTAACCACAATGAGGATGTCAAAGAGCTGGTCTTTGAATAGTTTTTTGAGTCATAGGGATGTCTTGTTGGCTTGCTCAAGCCATTTTGTATCACATGGGTACATTTGCATTGTAATGTAATGTCTTATCAAGTGTTAGTTCAAGTGTCGATAGTTGGATGTAACAGTCATAGAGTAGGTGAAGAGTCATGAGGGTAGATGAAATGTCACAAAGGGGAATGTCAAGGTCCACCCCACCCTTTGCTATATATAGTCCCTCATAACTCATTGTATAGGTTTTTTGTCAGCCAAGCTTCCAATAGGAGTATCTTAGAGAAAACTTGGACAGTATTGTAACGAGTCTTGGCTTCTCCACTGCGCAGAGCTAGTATATCTCTTTGGAGGAGCAGGCGACAATGACTGTGACATTCCGTTGTCAGAACTAGTGGTTGGTCATGAATGTATTGTATGACTGGAACTTACACTTCTTAATATAACAGAGCCAACACATTTCATGCATACGTTGTCTTGTATTTCAACTATCTGTTTACTCTAAATGATATATGTATATGTTTTCTTACGCATGCATGTGTATCTATTTTCTGTATATGTGTGTATGAATCTTATTGAAATTTGTTTTTGGTTTAACCATCACTTTGAATTGCTAGCTAACTTGCTTTCCATGTTTGGTGCATCTTTTCTCATGTGTTCCCTTCTTAACTCCGTGCTATCACATTTTTTCCAAGGGGTGCACTCACCTCACCCTCCATGTGTTAGAACCGTTCATGCACCTTCCATGACTTACTGCATATGTCACACCCTTGCTACCAACAGGGACATCTTACTTGCCTCTGTATGAAACCGTGGTCAAGGCAATACCGTACGACCCACTGCTAGGAATCCTACACCAAACGGTCTGAGGTCTAATTGGGACTTCTTACTAGGGAGATCCCTTGACATGTTGGTGGGTCCAACACCATCAACATTTCTTGTGCTAGAAGGAGGGCCAGATGACAAGATGTGTCCTCTCATTCTGTTTTGAACCTTTGCACATCTATCATGGAGTGTTGCACACTCAACCCTCCATGATGTTTTTCGCGTGCTGAACCTATCCACATCACGGGGGAGTTTTCTGATCTCTTGTCTAAATACATGTATGATGGTGAAGGTGAAGTGGCTTGGTATGTTTTCTTACATGAATTCCTTGCCATGCTTGATGAGGAAGATGGATGTTTTAATGAATAGGCCAGTCTGTTGCTTACATACACACTTTGTGAATCCCCACTACGGTGGTTGTGCAACCTATCGGTTGGTAGTGTGCACTCACTTGAGCACTTCTATGATCTCATTGAAGATACTTTATATCATTTTGATCCAGAACATCTTGACCACAAACTGTTACAACAACAAAAGGCTCCACATGAATCGCCTGATGATTTTTTGCAACGCTTCTGTGTTTTGCAGTTTCAAGCTCCAAAGAGCCAGATGAAGTTTCAATATCTCATTGACAGATTCGAGTATTGCCTTATCAAATATTTCAATCCCAAGAATAAATATGAGCCCAAGCCTTGCTCAGCATACTTTAGTGATGGAGCTCCGCAATCACAGACGGATATGGTTAATGTCACAAGTGACAGTCCACCCTCCCCTTATAAAACAACTCCACCATTGTAGAGTGATGTGGGAGATTAGGCACACACATCTGTTCAGCTGTCACATCCTCCCAACATCACTTCGCTTAATTTTCTCACAGATTTGGTTGTGAGTCCATCGAGTTATCATATGCATTCTTGTACCACAACCTCTATCTATGTACTCAGATGATCCTCTAGATGATATTGTCTTGTGTTCTTCCACTCTGGACTCTACACTTGTGTGAACAAGGATCAAACCATCGACGGAGTCAGTGTTGCACAAACAACATGCTTTGTCATTCATGAAGAGCATGACTGGGAGCTTGAGCATCAACACTTGGTGAAGGATGACTCCCTTTTGTCTGAGCCTCCTCCATTCTTTCCTAACATCTTTGGTGAACCTACCATCCATTAGTTCGCATGTGTATCTTCATCTACATATGCACTCATTGTTGATCACTCACATGACACACTAGATGTTAGTCCATCATCTAAAAATGGAGAGGATAAATTATTCATTGAGAATCCACTTGACCTTTCATCTACCTTTTCTAGAAACACAGAGGATGAATTTTCTTGCTTCTCATCTACCCCTTTGTTTGATTTATCAGATCATGAGGATGCAGATGAAATCATTGATTTTTGTTATCGTAGTTGTCGTGATCTATTTACTCCCATATTCGATCACGATCATGATTCTATCGTAGCAGATTTTTCGAAGACACTTGTTTATAATGATCTATTTGATGATGAAGTTGAAATGCCACAGACTGTCGAGGCACTTCAGCCCGAGCTGATGGTTATGTCAGGACCTCACTATCCTTAGGTTGGTTTCACTTCTTATCCTATAGAATATCTGAATTCAGAGTCTAAAAAACCACACCATAGAAATCTACAATCCATTATCAAGAAATTGTTCAATCACCTGAGGCTCCTCATCACTCATTTGCATGCATTGAAGATCAATCTCACACATAGATCATGCTTCCTCCACTTGAACTGCACAATCCCATCATTCATGCATTGGAGGAATCTTACATTGCAAGCACACATGCACGACGTAAGTTATCTTTCTTTTTTTTCCATTTTCTTGCATGTCATAGTGAAGAGTATGCATATGCTTCAGAGCTACATGAAGTGTCACACAACACCATGATAAGTCCATAGACTACATGTCATGTACTTGCACTCACTTATGTCCTGTGGATGCTTTTAAACATGAAGTGTGTTTATCTTCATTGTTATATCTTTCTTATTTGTTGGTTCACACAATTGGGTTGCTCATGGACCAAGCCTTCACTGACATGGGTCAACTAATGCGTCGTTGGCTGCATTGGAAATATCACTTCACGTGATCAGGCCCATGCACCATTAGCTTAGGAGTAGGAGTAGTGTATGCTTTCAGTTTGTTTGCTTGCATGCCTGTTTTCTTTCTTTATTTGCATGTTTGTTTTTCTGCTTGCTTGTTTGCTTACTCACTTTGCTTTCACATTTACTTATGCTTTTTATTTTCTTTATTGTTTGTTTGCTTGCTTTTGTTCGTAGGCTTGTTTCACATGGAACAACGTGCGAGTCTTGAAACAAGATGGGTAAAGTACAAGAGGCCTTATGCAATTATAGCTACTTGGTTATCTATCATACTACCTCTGTGTGAAGAACTTGTTACTTTTGGTCCATGATACATCAATGGAAAATACATATTGTTCAAAGTGAACCTTGGTGAAACACAACGCTTGCACGCTAACTAGTGTCACCTACTCTAGTTGGTTGTTAATGGGTTTACCCTTGGTAGCTCAGTGAAATAGAGTAAGGTGAGGGGGAAAACCTTAACAGGCACGTCAGAGGTATATAATAAACTACTTCTCTGAAGGAACAACCTCTTCTACTCCCAATAAGTTAGGATCCCTCTTCTGCCTTTGGAATTAATAAGTGCCATGCACAGTTATGAAAATAAAAAATGTAAAAATGAAAAGTGAAAATTTTCAAAAATGAAAAATGAATAAGGCAAAAGAAGCGAAAGGCTTCCTGCATAGGGAGGTGATTCAAGTAACTTCGCTAGGGTACTAACCAAGCTCGTTGGCAGCGAAGCAATGCTTGTGTTCCTACATGACTCTGCCAGGGTATTGTCCAGGCTCGCTGACAGCGGAGTGATGCTTGTGTTCCTGCATGACTCTGTGGGGGTACTGTCCAAGCCTCTTGGTAGTAGAGCAACACTAGAGATGAAACTAAGACTCTGATGACTATAATTCTTGTGCACCAATATACCCCTCAACCCCAATCGGAACAACTGTGTTTCCTTGGCTTGGAATGTGCGTTAATCAACCAAGAGATCAGAAGATGCTACATCTTACAATAAAGAAAGTGTGGAAACCAAGATGAACTGAGAATTGAACAATACTTTTGGAGGTGTTAGACTTGCTTTTCATGAAGAAGGTCCATTCAGAGAGTTGGAGTTCTACCAGTGTGTCACCGGGTGTTGTAGCGGCTATAACCACCCTCCAAAATTTTGCCTTAGCTTCGTTTTTGAGCCTCCCTACCAACCTTCCTCAGCAACATGTCTTTCCTTTTCAAGTGCACAAGCTTCAATGCTTTTCTAGCAGATTTCCAACCAGTGCATGAGAGCTTGTTACATCCCCCTCACAATTTATTTTTGTGGAATTGGTCTAGCAACAAGCTGAGCAACTCCCTCAAGAAATTGCACAGTTCTAGAGGGGAACCATCCATCCCTCCAGAAATTGTGCAATCATGTCTGGCAATTTGCTAGGCTCCAGAATTGCGCAAATCTGCCTGTCACCCTTCACAGGAAAATTTGTGCAATTGCACCCAGCAAGACTGCTCATCCTAGGAATTACGTAATTCTAGGCAACAGTCAGCTGCTCAGCCCAAAAATTGCGCAATCCTTCTAGACAGCTGCCTAGCTCCCTCCCAGAAATGCACAAATTTTCCCCTCAGCTAAGTAGGATGTTACATGTGCCATTTAGTTAACCGGTTCCACCTAGTATCGAGAAAACTTGACTTGCATGCATGGGCTACTTTTTCTCAGAATAGAAAAAGAAACATGCAAAAAGCATCCCTATATTTTAGGGAGCTATTTTTAGCAGCTGGAGGTTATATGCAAATATCGTTTTAGAATCTTTCCTCCAAGTGTTACTTTTTCCTAGATTTGTGGCATGCACGTCATGAGCCTCAAACTTATTTATTCGACACTTCAAAGCTCACTTATTCACATTGATCTTGGAGCTATTCACGGGTAAGTCCTCTTAACTTGTCTTTTGCAGCATTTATGTCGCTTTTTGTGTTTTGTCTTATGTGAGTGTTGTTTTCTTGATTTATGTGAACACTTGTTGTCATTTACATGCATATTAGCTTGTACTAGCATTGTTTCTGTTTTCATTAGCATCTCACTGTTATCGCATGCATGAAGTTGTTTTGCACGAATAGTTGCCGATTCAGTGACTCGCCTCACCCATATGCATGTTGTTCCGTTTTATCAATATTTCATTCACTGTTTTCATGCATGATCATTCACTCTTACTTACACTTAGTATCTCCATTCATTCATATTCACATTTGCTTTCAGTTTCCCGTAAGCGGGTCTAGGCAACCTTGGCCTAGACTCTACCTCACCAAGACAACATTGCACAATCCTGAGAGGGAAGGCTCTATCTTCCTCTCAGGAAATGTGCATTTCTACCTAGTGACTATCTTCCAGTCTTGCATTGCACAATTCTGGGGGTCAGTGACTGTTGGCCCAGACAATTGCGCAATGCAGTCATTGGGCCGAAAACCATTGCCAGCTAAAATTGTGCATTGCGCAATTCCAACAGCTAGCAGGCCAGCCTGAATTGCACATTACGTAATTCCAGTAGCCAACCAACCTCCTAAACAGCCCAGACTACCTTTTGCGCAGTTCTGGCAGCTAGTCCCCTAGCCTCCCAGAACAAATTACAAAATCCTTACTTGTAAATCCCCAAGTATGTTGCATGTCGTTCCTCAAGTTTGCTTTGGTTTTAGTTGATAGATTTCTTGCCATGCATGTCACTATGTCTCCATAGTTAGCAGGTGTTCATCCACCTCTTAGCAGTTCAAGATCAATGGCCCCTAAGAGAGTAGGATCAAAGGACACTGATGGATGTGAAACTAGAGCAACAGTTGAGCGAGTCTCTGCAAGTTTGGCGATCTATGAAGACACCAAGCTGATTGTAGACAAGGTAAATCAAGCTAAAAAGGAAATAGGTCAATGATGCATTTGCTGGCACATTTGGAGAATACCTTGAAGACTGCCAAGTCTATGTGAACATCCACACGTTCGGCTTGTACCGGATTGCATGCAAGTATCTTATGCTCCCATGCACGAACATGATACATTGGATCATCTCGCACAATGATCCTGAGATGATGACATTGAGCAGTGTCAATGGGACAGAGATTGCTACCTTCAAGGCACAGGATTATGATGATGTGTATCATATGTCGAAACCTGTGATCACCATGGAGACTCCCTTATCATACCCAGCAGCAATGCCAATTCTAGAGATATCTTGAAGAACTAGGTGAAGGAGATGGCTAAATTCAGGATGCACCCAACTAGGTCTACAAGAAAATGATACTACAGAAGGCGTATCAGTACTTGGTCATCTTTACATGTCGTCTGTATGGCCAAGTAAGCATAGAAACCTTCCCATAGAGATGGGTGATCGCATTGGACCAACTGGCTAGAGAAGGAAAAGCATGTAACTGGTCTAACATGTTGGCTCACCAGCTGAAGGAAAAAGTAACAAGGGCTCGACAACCACCCAAAGGTATGCAAGTGGAAATATACATGTCTACCTACATCTTGGATGCAATTTGTTCTAGTTAGAATTTCCCGGGTTTGAAGTGGGCATGGACATCAGTAGAGCCTTTGTGAACACTTATTTAAAGATGTTGTCTGAATGCAGCTTTGGAGGAGTTATCACACAGTTGTCCGATCATTTTGTCACCGCGGTTTACAAGATGATATTCGAACAGGATCCACCCTGCATGTCGAAGGTAGCAATGGAGGCACTAATCAACATAGCTGATTGGTATGCCTCACCATCCAACACCTTCATACGAATGTACAGTGAGGAGAATCCTCTGCATGTTCTACTGAAGTTTTCCTTGGACAAACTTGTCATGCAGGAAGTATCATATCACACCTTGCTAAGGTTATCAGCTAGGCTGCACCGGAAGAAGAAGGTACCTTGGCTTGTTATTCTGTTGCGCATCGAGTTATATGAGATACATAGTTTCAAGCATGCAAATGTCGAAGCAGAGGAGATGAAGAAATATCCATTCGACGCCCGAAGTTACAATCCGTATGACCCGCATTGTCTTGTGAAAGACCACTGCACGAGAGTACAACTTAATTGGATCCAAGGGGCATGTCATTGGGCAGAGGAAGAACCATGGAGATATTGTTACAACTTTTCTAGACACAATGAACTGGTCAGCCTCGCTGTGGAATGGGTAGCGAAGCAGCGTGGAGTGGCATCCTGTAGAGCACCAGAAGCAACAACAGCAGAGGTAAACATACCAGTGCACGACAAGGGAAAGAGGAATATTATCAACAGCAAGGAGGAAGATAAAATCTGCAAGTTCCAAGCAGACACTCTTGTGCAAAAAGCAGCTTTGGCAACAGAGGCAAAGAGGCAATGGCACGACAAGAGAAATGCACAAAGGCATAGAGAGAAATGAAGAACGGAGGAAACAGAGAAGGAGTTGCATGAGTTGATGGAGCAACTCCGGAAGGAACAAGAGCTGCATACACATGAGAAGGAAGCACATCAGGAATAGGTACAACAGGGGACACAACTTGCATAGGCAGATGAAACTGCGCCCGTACAGGTAGTAGACTGATCAAAATCGCTGGAATCAGGCCAACAGGGTGAACCACCATAGGAGCAGGACTTCGCTCAGGAGATAGAGCAAGCACTTGAACATATGTATACAAATATGGAGCAACATGAGTTATAGAAAGACATAGACCTCATGCCTCATCACCAAGAGGTTGACCCACCAACTTCACCGCATCCAGAAGAGAAGCAAGTCCCAAGCGACTAAGGAGACACTGAGATCCTTAAAGATCAGTTGGAAGGAGAAATGCACAACATCTCATTCGATGAGTCTCAACATAGAGTTGTGTAATCTCATAGAGGGTCGACTCCAGAGGATCATACATCTCTTGCATAGTTTGAGGAACGAGTGACCTTGTTTGATGTGCGCAAACATCCAACAACATTGGCTAATGCTACCAGAGCTTATGTGAAAGCCACTAGCTCAAGGGTCTGCTTCCTTATAGCTGAGAACAAGTGAATGACTAAGGAGCTATATACGACCAAGTAAGGAGGAGAATTAGTTATAGCATCTGCCCAAGCATAAATGAAGAAGGAAATACTGGATGAAGTATTGTCCCTTGACACAGTCATGCGGGAATTGTATTCCAAGCTTGGTACCGTGCATAAAGGTAGTTGTCCATCTCAACAGTTGGTAGCAATGATGTGCTAGGAGAGCACATATCTTGTCGAGTGTGCATGCTGCTGTTGATTACATGCAAACATGGACAATGAGATACAAGGGAGCCCCGTTACACTTGCCTAAGATGATGAAGCCTCGAGCGGTCGAGCTGAAGGCACGCATCCGGAGTCAAATCTTGAACTATGAAGATCTCTCGCAGCTCATCACTAGCCTACAGGCTTCCCATGCACAGGTGTTCAAGAGTATGGATGTTGTTGTGCGCGCACATGCGATCCCATCTATTGGGACACTCACCCAGGAAAAGACAAAGGCATAGGTCCAACTGGAGCTTGACTCCTACTTTGACGAGTTGATGCGCATAAACACCAGCCCAAACTTGTTAATCAGTGCAGACACCATGCACAAGTATGCTGCTGGTCCAGCCGCACTCAAGACAATGGTGCGCATGCTATCAGACGAGTTGGACAAAGGAACCTGAGCAGTGTACCTGGATGCTATGGAGGCAAGAGTTCGTTTCCATAAAGATGTCACCTTAGAGCACACGGACACCATCACAGACTACTGAGTTTGGCATTAGTTCGCTACTGTCAACCACCGTGAGGATGTCAAAGATTTGGTCTTCCAACAATTGTCTGAGTCATGTGCATTGTAATGTAACGTCTTGTGCATTGTAATGTAACATCTTGTCAAGTGTAAGTTCAAGTGTCGATAGTTGGATGTAACAGTCATAGAGTAGATGAAGAGTCATGAGGGTAGATGAACTGTCATAAAGGGGAATGTCAAGGCCACCCCAACCTTTGCTATATATAGTCCCTCATAACTCATTGTATACGATTTTGGTTAGCCAAGCTTCCAATTGGAGTATCTTAGACAAAGCTTGGACAGTATTGTAACGAGCCTTGGCTTCTCCACTATAGAGAGCTAGTATATCTCTTTAGAGGAGCAGGCGACGGTGACTATGTTGTTTCGCTGTCAGAACTAGTGGTTGGTCATGAATGTATTGTATGATTGGAACTTACACTTCTCAATATAACAGATCCAACACATTTCATGCATATGTCGTATTGTATTTCAACTATATGTTTACTCTAAATGATATATGTATCCATTTTCTTGTGCATGCATGTGTAGCTATTTTCTATATATGTATGTATAAATCTTACTGAAATGCGTTGTTGGTTTAACCATCATTTTGGATTGCTAGCTAACTTTCCTTCCATGTTGTGGTGCATCTTTGCTTGTGTGTTCCCTTCTTAACTCCGTGCTATCACAGGTTTCCAAGGGGCACACTAACCTCACCCTCCGTGTGTTGGAACCACTCATCCACCTTCCTTGACTTACTGCATATGCCATACCCTTGCTACCAACATGGACATCTTACTTGCCTCTGTGCGAAACCGCGATCAAGGCGATACCGTACGACCCACTGCTAGGACTCCTACACCAAAGGGTCCGAGGTCTAATTGGGACTTCTTACCGAGGAGATCCTCTGACATGTTGGTGGGTCCAGCACCGTCAAAAGTTATATATGTACTAGGTTTTGGATCAAACAATGAGACATAATTCATTTCACAATGAACTCTCATTTCCATAGTCTCTTTGTAAAAAGTTACAAATCTATAGGTGTTTGGGATTCAAAAATGGTAATTGATTGGGAAAACAACAAGACTTCTATTGAAAAAAAGATTCTATAGCTTATTCTATAGGACATCTAGGAGGATTAAGCTACTTTTGAATGGCTTTCTTTCATTCACATCATTCGAGAATTAAACTTTA
Organism: Pinus taeda; assembly: GCA_000404065.3. Lineage (NCBI taxonomy): Eukaryota > Viridiplantae > Streptophyta > Pinopsida > Pinales > Pinaceae > Pinus > Pinus taeda. The sequence goes on from APFE030607136.1 coordinate 41,278, forward strand.
AAGAAAACACTATTTCCAAAAAAGCTTTGGAATTACTTGCGAGATCCATGACTAGTTCTAAATTCAACAATGGGGAAGGGGCTAATCATATGGACTTCCATGTCTGATCTTTTGTTTATCAAAAAATTCTTTTGTCTACTTGAATGAAAACTATTTGAAGTATGACATGTAATGCATAGCTATAAAGAAATTTTTTTTTTTATATTTTTCCAGATAAAAAAGATCCATCATTGAAAATTGTATGTATGATAATAAAGATGAAAATCCTTAACTCAATAGTGTAAAATTTGTAATTTTTTAAGAAAAATATTAAAATAAAAAAATTGTGATAATTTTGAATAATTTATAAAATATCTTAATTTGTTCTTTTGGTTAAAGATACATATTTAAATTTGATATTCTGATTTAAATATAAGAATATAACAATTAAATAAATACAAATTTTAAATGTGTGAGGAAACAATGACCTTTCTTAGACATACTCAACAACAATTAATTGATACTTTATCACATTAGCTACGTTAATTGCATCTACGAAGCTTTCCGCTTGGTTTCATAAATGAGCAGGAAATGACAACATATTTAAATGAACTTTATGGGAAAGACAATTAGAGATATGGTTCTGAATGACTTTTATGAAAGAAGAAACTAATTGTTTTAAAAGAGGCCCATGCAATTATAAAAAGTTTCATTGATATATTAATACTCCCACGAAAATCTCATACCGCCTATTAATCTAGTGTTGACTTCTAAAATTATATGGCCATCGATCTTTTAACATAAGACGATAATATATTTCATTTATATAATAAAAATAAACACTTTTTATTTTAAACATGTTTGAGCTCTTAGGATAAATGGATAAAGGAGCTTTTATAAACAACTCTCACTAATCATTCATTCTCCCATTTTCAATGCATACCCAAAGTTTTCTCCGAGGTTGAATACATATCCAATGTTTTTGCACCATTCATTTTTCACATTTATTAAATGGTTGCAAAACATTCTGTATTGGAGAAAAACTTTTATCTAAAGTTTGAAAAACCTCATGCCTAAAAACTTTGGATAAAGTTATTACAATGGATAATGTAGTGTGGATAATTTTTTGAATAAAAAGTTTGGATAAAGCTATTACATCGAATAACTCATTTTCGGCATTTTTCTAACAAATGGCATTCGTACTTTTTCCATCTTACTATGTGTCAATGTTTGTGATGTTTGTGTGTTGCTTCATGTGTTTCATGCCTCTCACCGCTTCAACATACTTTTATTCTTCTATGTACAGAGGACACAATGATGGAGAACTTCTATTCTTTTGTCTACAGAGGACACTAATGGAGAGATGATACAATGATGGAGAACATAAGAAACTGCAATTAATGATGCAGAACCTATGATGTGTAAATTTAGAGCTGTAATTTCAAACCTGTGATGTTTAATTTTAAAGCCGCAACTTCAAGGTGAATTTCACATAATCTTACTCGAAAACTCAACAAAAAATGCATCCATATTTTTTTTTAGCTTAATGCATCCATTTTTTTCATTAACTGTCTATTTTATGTTGCAATTTTTTTGTGCTTTAACTGTGTCCATTTTATGTTTCATTGAAAACGATACTAATTCATCATCTTTTTTTGTTCTTTAACTGTGTCACTTTTTGTGCTTTAACTGCATACATTTTATGTTGCATTGTAGATGATATTAATGAAGTTCAAATGGGAAAGTAGAGGCTCAACGTTATTTGTTGTGCAATATTTCTTTAAAAAATCTAATATGTTTTATCGTAATCTTGAATTTGACAGAGATTGATATATTATTTCAATTTCAATCGGCCTCATCACTTCTGCAGTACACAACATTCAAACTCCAGCGAAACCTGCAGGAACCTAACTCACAGAGCATTCAAACTCCACAAAACGTTGTAGGGAATAACAATGACAAGAAAAGAAGACGACAATGAAAGATTGCCATTCTCGACAAGGATTTTAGAGTCTTTCACACATAGCTTCTCGATACCTCTGATATCATGAAACACGACAATCACAGGGTAAGCATGCGCCGAGCAGTTCGTTATTTGTATATTTTAGAAAATATGAATTATGAGCAGAAGTTTGTTTATTAGGCACCGGAAGGCACACATAATGAGGACCACCACCACCATGATGGAAAAATTGAAGCTCGGGCAGGCATTATAAGTCTAGTTTTCACTGGCCCAATTTACTACAGTTCGGGCTCCTCCAACATATGAGTATTTTAAACTTATTTCCACAAATCATAATCTAGTGGTGAGATAAGTTGATTATTAGCTAGTTCATGTCATTTACTTGAAATTATATCTATGATGCATATAATATTAAGAGAAAATTATATCATAGACATATGTGTTACTTTCCAACAAAAGATATAAAAGTTCGTAGAGAATTATAGTAGTCACAATTAATGCCAAAATCATAGTCAACAAATGTTAATGTTCATATTCTAATAAATATTAGAATAATACCTTGTCACTAATGTTGGCTAAATATTAGAATAATACCTTGTCACTAATGTTGGCTAGCACTTGTTGGCACTTGTCACTTCCCATAATTTCTTGATGCCAGATATTGTCCACAGATCTTCACATTGCTTTGCCTTATATCACACCACCTCTAACTGCATCCTGCATCTGCGGCTTCCAATTCCTACCTCTTCCTGCCGCTACTTCTTCCTAGAAAAATAACATTTCATTGACAGGAGGAAATTAAAAAATTGGATGTTTGTTTTGATTATTTGTTGATTATCCATTGCAAATAATTTATTCTGATTATCTAGTGCATAATTGCTAGTTCTCTAAGAATCCTTTTCACCTACATGATTCATCAACATCTTAAACTATTTCTTCAGTATAACTTGGTGCTTACCTTTTAAGATTATCCCAACCTTCTGAGAATAATCCACCTCAAATTCCCCCCTTAATCGAAGATCCGACTTCTCTGATTTCACATCAACCTAGCATGCTAATACACTTGACACCCTTGTACTTATCCTAGTGGTTAATTCCACAGCTTGATGTCACATGCTTTCTCTGCATAAAAGCATACACACTACATGATTACTACATGTTCTGCTTAACATGATAGGGCTTACAAAACACCAAGGGAAAAGAACTTGTTTATGCTTAGACTTTTACAGTACCAAAAACTTTATGGGGTGTTGGGTACAACCCAAGATGCACCTTCTTTACAAGACATACATTATAAATCATTTCAATTGACACAAAAAGCACCTCATTAAATCATTTGAAATGCTTTGGAATGTTGTATAACAAGCATGTAAAATGCTTCTAACTCATAAGATGACCATTATTCTATGATACTAATTATATGCTCAAAAAGTTACAAATTCATTACTGTGTTATTTTCATCTCACCACGATACATCTACTTTTGCTTTACTTCTTCTACTAAAATTTTGAATAATATTAACTTTCATAAATCATCAATTAATGTACATTAAATATACAAATCTTCACAATAATGAATCTACATCCACATGTCTTGAAATTTTAGAATAACTTTAGAGTGAAAACTCACATAAATTTCACAACAAACCATTTTTACACCAAAAGTGTTTCTAAGATGGGTTTGGTTAAGAAAATATAGCCAATAAAATCTCTCTATCTAATATTTTTTTTACCATCTAACACTTTGAATCACATTCTTTCTACCGTGATAAAACCCCGGCCAACAAGTAAAAAAAAGCCTGCCAAACGACAAGGCACGGACTACGGAAGTTTCATCGCATCGACCCATACCCATTGTCCCCAAAAAAACACAATCCATCATTATAAAAAGTCGAGTCTGTTATGAAAGACTTTGTAACCCCTCTACGTTGCCCGTCCGCCCATAATGAAACAATAAACTGCAGGCCGACTGCGCAATTTGGAAATTTGAAACCCACACTCTCTTTCACATACTCTTCATTTCTTCCTATTTATTATGAATTGCTCCTCTTCCTCTGCAATATCAATTACTGCCAAAATTGAAACGATATTATTGCGGGAGGTGATTCTAATGACAACTGTAGTGCTCTTCTTATCATAGTTCTTCCGGAAAAGGACATATGATGAAGAATGTGCAGATCCTGTTTTTGCTGTTACAAACATTTCAACTCACGGTGGCCGCGAATAGGTCCCACGTTTGAATCCTGTAAAATTGTCGAGCGTGAACAAAAGGGAAGAAGAAGAGAATGTAGACGTGAAGGTTAAAACGGATGCATTAGAGGCATTGCGATTTAGGGTTTCACTTGAGGCTTTTTCTCCCTCGCACCTTCCCACTTAACCAAAAATTGGTGAAATGAATATTGACGTTTGCTGAAGTGTATCTATTTTATGACGTGGCTATATTGCTTACGTGGTGGGGGACATTCCCTGACCTGTACACTTAAGTTTCTTATGTGTCAAATTTATTCTGTTATGAGCACCTCTCCACTTACCTCAAAGTTGGTCAAATGACTATTTACGTTGGTTGACATGTATGTATTTTATGATGTGGCTGTATTGCGCTGACATGGATGTATTTTTTTATAAAGTAATAAACATATATGTTTGATTTAATTGTGAGATGATTTTGTTTTTTCTCTATATATTTTGTTTTTTTTGGGTTAATTTAGTTGGAACTTTGATGGGAAAAAATAAGTTTCAGCTATATAATTACATTGAAGGTCTTCCTATGATGGGTTGGGTTGGGTAGATCTAGCCAATGAGATTTTTCAATTTTCGTCTTTCTTTATCTAATATATTTTACCATATGGCACTTTGAATCATGTGTTTTCTATGCATGATAAAGCCTTGGTTGGTCAACAGGCCAAAAAAAGTCACAGGAGCCATCATTTTTATATCCGCATTGCCTGATCGCGTTGGATCACACATGGTTTTGAGGGCCTCGCTATTGCGACAAACCTCAACTTCAAATCTGGCTTCGAGTTCGGGTTTTAGCCATGCGAGTATCAAGGTGAGGGTAGGTCATGGGCAGTATAGGCTAATCCTGTGTCGCCACGTGGCACTATCGTATAGGATTGGATGGCGCATTTTTATTGGGTGGAGATTTTATGAAGGGCTAATCCATAGGGGCTTCACTCAATGAATCTTTGACCTATCACGTGCGTTTGTGGTATATTAAACTACCCTTAATTTGACTACATATTTGAAAATACTCCTAAAAATCACATTATTTAACACCCTAACAATATTAACCCAATACACCTTCCCAATTTAAAAAATCCCTACTTCCACTAGATATTGTAGGTATCTATTTTTTCATTAACATTTTTTATACCCCTTTATATTTTTTCATCAACTTTGAGTTCCATCTTTTATACCTACTAATATAAAAACCCTTTCCTCCCTATATATCCCCCAATATATTATGCCAATTTTCACTCAATATATATCCCCCAATATGAACCCACCTGGTATGGTATTTCTCCCCTGGTGAAGCCCCTGTGGGCTGATCATGGAGTGACATGTGGCCCTATCCCAAAGGGTCTCGACGAGGTTCGACCCCTACACCTCCTATAGAGCAACACCATGGCCTACCGCCACGCCACATCATTGTTTTTTAACCTATGGTGAAGTCTAGTTATATTTTAAGTTGAGTTTTCAACACGTCTTGGGGAAGGGGTTGGGAATTTTTCCTTGGCCTTTGGTCTTCTTGCTGCCATACAACCCGCAAGAAGAAGCGACGAGGCCATGTGGTTAGCTTCAGACCTCGGTCCTATTAAGGCCCAAGAGACCATGGCGCAACGGCTCCAATAGAGGGGGTGAGTGGTTAGCCTGCCCCTCAGTCTTATTAGTTTCCATGCGACCATCGGTTCCGGAATGGGGGCTAAGCCGGAGGGGGTGGGCGGTTAGTCTGGCCCCCAGTTTTGGTGACACCATATGACCACAGCACGTGGCGGAAGGGGCGAATCAAGTGGCACCTGACCCATGTTGGGCCCAAATCCCATGATCATTATATGACCAAAGGTCAAGATGGAGGGGACAGAGCGATAGGGGCGGGCGGTTAGTCCTAACCCATGTGCACATGGTGCTCCTCATGACCCTAATTTGGTGCTTAAGGAGGTTATTGGTTGAATTAAAGAGGTGACATTTTGTGCCTTTTTTGGCAAGAATCCCACTGGCACCAGGTGAATTTGTCACTCGGCAGCCAACAGAAAGGCATAATACATAGAATGGTTAGCGAATTTTGTAGAATTGTAGAACAAATAACAAAGCTTGGTTCTAGGAAGCATATCTTACTCAATTTTTAACATTTTTGTGCTCAAGAGGAGCCTAGGTAAGGGTTTTCGAGCATTCTAAATTCATTGGTAGTACTATTTTTACAATTTGAGTACTGTAAACTGATTTAATTTTAGATTCGAGCATATAATTGAAGATCCCCAACATTGGAAGATGGACCCAGAGACTTAGCCTAGGAGGGGTGAACTTCGTTATCAAATTGTTGTGTTTGTGTTGTTGTTTATGGTTCACTTTTCTCTATTTTGTTTCTACAAACTAAGCTAAAAACATTGAGTTTATATGCTTTTGCAACTTAATCCATTGACGAGAGGACAAAAAATTACTTCCAATTTTTTTTAAAGAAACCTTCAAGTTTTTAATTTCATTTCTCCTCGTCTACTCAATTCTGCTTTCTCTTCAACATATGTTGATGGGGTAGGACAATGGGGTTAAGGTTTGGCCCCTACGACCTCTGGTCAAGGGAAAGCAGAAGGAAACTATCCATGAAACCACCTCCTCTTCCCTATCTTCCACATCTAGCCATTTTGGAGAATCGAACACTCGATACCTTTGCAAGATCATCATGTCATCTCTTTGAGTTCAATCCAAGTCAAAGTAAGTTTGTGTTCCATTATCATGCAGTTTTTTACCTTCTACTATGTTATTTCAATTCAATTATTTTTAAAGAAATTTTGGCTATTTGCTTATTTTCTTTATTTGAGTTAAAAGGTAATCGAACAGGGTTTAATCGCTCAATTATAAAATATGTCAAGAATATGTCTCAAGTATAATGATTTTCATGAATCACACATTATTATTATTTCTAGGTCCTCTTCTGATTTTCCCCTAAAATAGAAATTGCACTATCAGTTTTTAATTTAGTTTTGAGTAACACAAGACAAGGTGAGGGAAGAAGGCATGCTTGGCTGGGACATAATGATCTAGAGGGAGAAGTTAATTATTTGTATGAGAACACAAATGAGGATGAGGATGAAAAGGAGAGTAGCATTAGAAATTATGAATTAGAGGCCAAACTTAAGGACCTGAAAATGCAGTAACATGAAGATAGATGGTTTGGGCACATACATTTATTATAATTTTGAGTTGTCATCCCAAGAATACCTTTTACTTACTCCAGAAAAGTGCATTTCCATTTAAACTATCATAAATGAAGAATATCAAGGTCCAAGGTTTCAATATTTTAGTGTGATTGGGTGAGTATTGTTTTATAAAGAATTGTGAGTGTAATTTTGTAGCTGACAACTATCACAAGTTCAAATTTTGTCTCTTTTATTGTGAATGTGATTTTGTTCCAGTTAGAGTATGTACGAATTTATCATCATATCTCATGATAATTTATTTGGAACTCAGAGTCTCCATTTAAAAGTTTTGGCTTCACAGTTATTTAATTTAATTAAGCTTCTTTAGCAAAATTGAAGGGTGATTTACTAACATATGATATTTTATCATAAGAATCTATAACTGCATGTGAAATTACTTTTTGTTATTTGAGTTTATGTGCTCCTCTACATCAACATGATATTCCTGATTTGAGAATGATAAAGTTATGTTAAAATAATAAATTCGTTGAATTATCAAAGTTTGCAAAAGATATAGCCTTTCTGAAATAAAAAAATTTCAGTGTATCTTTGTTTTCTCATTTAGAAAAGTTCCCCATGTTCCTAGATAAAGAAATGCCAATTTTAAAGTCCTTTGATATGAAATTATGTCCTTTGCGAAAGAATATGTCTATAGGATTAGAAAGGCTACATAATTTTGAAAATGTAGATGTGGTTATAAGAGACACTTAGCATAACATCTGAAATGGTAGTTTATGACCACTATTCATTTGCAACGAGAATTGATAGTTATATTTTTTTAGTTCATTGCAGCGGAGTTGGTGAAATATTTATTTTATTTTAATTAATATTCACTAATTTATTATAGTTGGCAAAATATTTGTTTTATTTTAATTAATATTTACTAATTCGCTATTGTGAAATATAATCAAATTTCACTATTTTTTTATATTTAGTGATTTAGTTTATCAAGAATGACCTTCCAAAATCTTATATTCCTTCCGTGTACCTTTGCACCTTTAGAGGCAATTTCTAGTTACTTACTTTCTCATTTCACTTATCCATAACAATTTTTAACATAAATATTTAATTTTAATATTTTCCCACTTGTAAAGTCAAAGAAAAAGTATGTACCTCCCTAAGTCTCCCTTCAGCATTGGACCATTGACGGGCACTTCATATCCTTTCTAGGGCTTTTGATTATATCCAAACACAAAATTTGAAATCTCTTTTAACTTGCTTTAACTCCTTTTGGAATCTTATTATCATGTCTTCACTCATATTATGCAGCACCTTCCATAAACTTTAGACAAGTAAACATTCACTTGTCCTTTTTTTCAATGGCATTTATTGCCTTTGGCTAATCATAGATAGGGATTTACTACCTGTACTATGGACTTGCGCTTATTTCTTAGAGTCTTCAAAAGAAAGTAAAAGTATAGAAATGGTAATGCAAATTCAATTTTACATGGTAGAGTTAGAATTGTTTTTGTACGTCCTTACAGGGCGCATACATAATCTTTGACCAAGGTACCCCCAAACTGAAGTGATTTCATCAATATATTCACCGATGGAAAGAAAGAGGAACATTAAAGATTCAAGAATATCTTGCAAAAGTTCATAGAGTCATTTCAGAGATAAAATCTTGGGAAATCTAGGATGAAAGAGCGCAAGAGTTTAAATATTATATAACCGCGCATAGTTTCAGGAAAATAAAAACATGTCTATTATGGAATCCATATAAATTTACATATGATGGTGCATAATTTTAAAGTTTTTTTCATATGAGGGGTACAATTTCAGGGTTTGATAGAGGACATTTTAAAACTGACACAATTATCTTTCTTGAAATCAATAAAATTATGTGAGCGGTTACAAGGTGGCGCAATACAAAAGTCATTATTTATTGAATCAGCGAAAATTTGTGTGATAAATCCCACCAATATGAGTAAATAGCTAGAGATCCATCTTTAATCTGGAGGATTTCAAAATACAATTTTCTCTACAGATGCCACAAATTCAGCCGGATGGCAGTTTCCTAATTGGAATTGAGGAAAAAAAATTCAAAAAACTAGAATGTTGGAGTGTTTGAAGCAATTTTTTGATGGTGGAAATGGATTCAGCACCATCAAAAACCCTAGGGCACCCAAAATCTTGAAGTTTGATAGTTGTAACCCAAATTTTCAAAAACTTCTACCGAATTTGGTTATAATCTTGCTGAAATTTCCATTATTTTCTAGGCTAATTTGTAGGTTTTTTAGACTACGCTTTGCAAAATAAAATATGGCGAGATCCAAAATAAACTAGATAAAAGATCTTATGGAAGAGGTTAAGGATTGGAGTCCATTATGAGATAAAGCTAAAACAATAGGAAGAAAACTTGAATTGAGAATGAAACCCACAACTCTCAAGTGAGGAGCACCTTGGCTTCCACAGGTTGCATTCATTAATTAGAGCAATCATAAATATAATGGTGACATTCTATTCAAGAGATCACAACAATCTCCTAGAAAATTGAATCTAAAACTAAACTTAGAAAACAATCAAATCAACCTTTCTCCACTATTTCTAAGTTTCCTCCTTAATGGAGAAAGGATTAAACTCCACACCTAAGATGTCCCTAGAAAAATCAAATTTCACCTTCCCAAGGGGCTTTGTGAAAATATTAGCAGCATTTTCACAAGTATTACAATATTCAATACAAATTTCCTTAGACTGTATCTTCTCTCTAGTAAAATGAAACTGAGTATCAACATGCTTTGTCCTTGCATGAAAAATTGGATTATTTTCCAACTTGATCGAGCTCTGGTTGTCACATTTGATAATTGTAGCATTCTTTTGTTCTTCTCTAACATCTTGAAGAATTATCCTCAATCAAACAAATTCACAAGTTGTTGCACACAAAGATTTATACTCTGTCTCTGTACATGACACATATACAATAGGTTTCTTCTTATTGTTCCATGAAACAATCCTAGATCCAATACTGAATGCAGAACCTCTAGTAGACCTTCTATCATCTAGATTACTTGCTCAATCTAAATATGAGTAACCTGTCAGCTCAACATCAAATGAATCATTATAGTTAAGACCAAAATCAATTGTTCCTTTAAGATACCCGAGTACTCCTTTTTCTGCTCTCCAATGGCTTTCTAGAGTTATCTACATAAACTATATTAACACAATAACATAGTATGCTAAATTAGGTCTAGTTGTAGTAAGATAATTCAAGCTTCCCACTATTTATCTATACAATGTGTTGCATTGCAACAAAAGCAGCTTTGCACTGATCCATATTAAACCTTTTAAGTACTTCTATGTCATACTTACCCTGAGTAACACAAGTTTGGCTTGCATCTCTCCACATTTCAAGACCTAGACAGTAATGTAACTCACCAAGGTCTTTCATTTCAAATAGTTATGACATCTGCATCTTAATTTCATCAATCAATTTGATTGAATTTCCTATAATAATTAGGTTATCAATATACAAAGAAATCAATACTATATGCCCCTTTTCATCAAACTTGGTATACATATTTGGGTCACATTGACTCCTCATAACACCCTGTTGAAGAAAGAAGGAATCAATATTCTCATACCATGACCTAGGTGCCTAATTTAGCCCATACAAATATTTGTTTAATCGGCAAACTAAATGTTCCTACCGCTTTTTCATAAACCCTTCAGGTTGGGTCAAATAAACTTCCTCCTTTAAATCACCATTCAGAAAAGCATATTTTGCATCTAATTGGTGCAAATTCCGATGGTTCTTTGTAATTAATGCAATTAACAATCTAATGGTATTTAATTTAGCTACATGTGCAAATGTTTCTGCATAATCAATGCCCTCATTTTGTGAGTACCCTCTTACCACCAATCTATCTTTATATTTATCTATACTACCATTTTCTTTAAACTTGGGGTTGTACAACCATTTACATCCTATGGGCTCTTTTCCTTTAGGTAGCTCAGTCAATTCCCAGGTTTTATTTTTAATTATGGATTCATATTCTTCCTCCATTGATTTTCTCCACTCTACATGTTCATTAGCTTCATTAAAACCATGGGTTATATGACATTCAAAACACTACTCATCAAGGCATAGTCTTTATACCTTTCAGGTAGTCGAATCTGCCAAGTAGATCTCTTTCTTACTTCATTGTTTTCACCTTTGTTCTCTGAAAGTAATTCTCCACTTCTGATTGGGCTTTGATTGTTGGTGATGTCCGTATCACTGGATTATTCCTCAAGCTTTTTCTACTCACTATCTTATGCTTTTACTTCTAGTTTATTGCCTTCAACTTCAAGAAGAATGTGCCATATTTCATAGTTGTTATCTATTGGCTTAATGGGTCATGAACCAGGTTCAGAGTTAGTTGCGCCAAACAAAACCCTACATTGTTGGCCCTTTCGACATCAATCTGTGTGGCATGGACTGAAGTCTCACCCGAAGTAGTATGGGGGGATGCTGGAACCAAGTTTATGCATCCAGAGATCAGTGTGATGTCTTTTTATACCTTAGATATTCCTCCACGCAGATTTGTAAGCCCTTAGAGCTTGGTACTGCAATTCCCTTCGAGCGGCCTTTAGCCCATCGCGAAGGTCTGTGACTGGCTTTTGTGGACCCTGAACAGATGAATTAGCTACTTACGCACATCTTAGATTACTCTTAGATCAGTATGTACTCAGATCTGCCTAGGTGTTAAATAAACCTAACAGAAAGTGTTATGATCTCCACATAATCACCTAACATTAATTGCGTTCAGTTAATAAGACAGATCCAGTAAATTCATGCATCAATACATCATTATTTCATAAAGACATTATTCATTACAACATATATCACAATCATAAATAACAGAAGTACGAAGATAAAACATAGGAATTTCTCCAACAACCTTCTTTATTGATCTTCAGTATAAGTTTACAGTCTCAAAACTTCCCTGCACACTTAGCTACAATGGTCCGTGCACTCAGTTGTAGACACTACTCTAGGCCTCTGTGCAGTCAACTGCAGAGGCGTTTCCCCTTCTAAGACTTAATTCCCTGCGCTAACTCTCTAGACTCCTTCCGTCGTACCCATAGACAAAGACATAGATCTCCTTAGACTCTCTAAGACACACCTAATTATACAATCCCATGGTCTACAGACCATGGGTAGATCTTCCAAAACAAGCTCAAGTTTACATAAACAAGGTTAAAAACCCTTTTTGACTCTTAACTAACTACACACTCCACGTCCACAATTCGCGAAGACTTTATATCATTTTACATCAAAACTTGGGCTTTTGCCCCAAAACTGACCCAGGGGAACCCATCCCAATAGGCCCTTAACACAAAGGTTGTGACTCACCCTCGAGTCACTTGGCTGGCACAATGATCTTGTTGTGAAAATCCCCTAGCTCCACCTTCACAACTGATACCTCAGTGCCACTTTGTGTAGCTTCCTACTTGACTTGTTCAACAAGTTTCTTTGTAGCTGGTCCTTCGTCGACCAACTTGATCTTCTGTTGTGTGAGCTTCTCTCCTGAATGTTGGTTGAGACTTGGTAGGCTTCTTCCAATGAAGGACCCAACCTAGCCTTAAGCACTGCTTCCACTTGTGCAAGGAGTTTCTTCCCCTCTTGTAACTTGGTGAGGTGTTGCGCTATAGCAATCGAGCATGTCGTCACCCTAACCTCATCATACTACTTTTGGAGTTCGCGGATCTCTATACTTAATATCTGTAGGTTGGGGTCTTCCTACAGGGTTATCACCAACTCCATTGCTTGTTCAAACAAAGTTGTCTAGTCCACCACTACGGTATCCACAGTAGTCATCCCTTCCTTGATGGCAGCTCCACGCTATTCCCTAACCTTGGGTAGATTCGAAGGCTTTGACTTGAGCTGCAGCTTTGTGATTTTCATATTGAGTTCAAATTGAACTCTTGCCAGCTCTGCCTTTGAGTCGCGGACGCCCATAGCGAGTTTCCGGATCTTCGCCTCTTCCTTTATGTTCTCAGGTATGTGTAACTCTGGCACTGTTCTGCACACCTTTGCAATTGTGGCCTCCAAATGGGTGCTTTGTACCTATATCACATTCCTTTCCTTTAGGGCCTGTGTCTTCTCGGTGAACATCTGCTCATTTTTCACCCAGTACTCGCTTATTAAACTGAGAACGCGCTGCTCCCACACCCTCAACTCTGTTGTCACTCCTGACTACAGTGCATGAAGAAGCTCGTTAGGTAGCACTGAAATATTGAGGCCGATGTTCTTCAGGGTGCTAATGATGATCTTGTCCAACTCCAAGTGGACCTTTTCCTTATATTTTGGATTAAGGCGATATGGCCTTTGCTTAATGGGCTTGACGTCTGGTTTTAGATTTATTTTCATCACACCCAAATCGCCTATAATGCCCTTCAAGTCCGAGGAAACAAATCCTGATATTCGTGGATAAATTCAGTAACCTTATTCACTATGGAATCATCCTAGTAATCTCCAATCTTTGCAAATTTAGGCTCCGCTTCAGTACCAATGTTTACTTGCCTAGTCTTCAACAACGCGGTGATATCTGAGTTCTCTATCTGGGAACCTTCGACCTCGCGGTGGCCTTTCGCTTCTGGGATATTGATATTTATTGGATCCTCATCCTCCCATTCAACATTCATATTATAGCATTCCAGCACATGGCACAACTGGGTGCTCCAATAGGGTTGAATTCCGAAGGATCTTGTGGAATTCTGAAGATCGTTGCTTTAACCTTCTACAAAGCTTCATCAATGCTTTCAAACCCATCCTCAAAACTGAAATTCATCACAAATCCTTCCCTTAAGACACCCCACTCTGCGGTGTCGTGGTGGAGTTCCATTTCCAAGTACCAATTCATATGGATTATATCTAGAGTGTGATAGAATAAGTGCACCCATTATGGATGCACCTTTGTTCCGTATACTTTAGTCCACTTTGCCAAATGATCGCGCGGATCATTTCTCCCATCATATTTCTTGGTTAACCGTACTTTAGGATGACCAAATCGAAACCTCATCATCCTCCTGTAATCGCGCCATTCATCAAAGTTGTCCTTGTGTGTGCCCCGCCATCATGTGGGTGTAGCGCGTAGTGCCAAATCCAGCGCTTGAAAGCGATGATCCTCCAGGACTTCTCTTTCAAAAGAATCCAAAAACTTACCTACATCAGTTAAGCCATCATGATAAGGTAAATTTCTTACCTCTGATGACACACAACGCAACGATTTTGTCATCATGTTGTAGCGCAGTGTAGATACTTCATGTAGCCAATTCTACCAATGTTCCAATTCTTCATCCGAATCTGATGTACAAGAGCTTTCGCAGTCCCATGCAATCCATCCATCAGTTGTTGGGTTAACCCACTCTTGATCTCACGCTGTTATTTTGTAAATTTGATCCAAATCATTATCACTTTCTTCATAGTCACGGAACAGTTCATTATATTACGGTCCTTCTGTAGGGTCCAATGGTAATACAACGCGGAGCAATTTCCTTTCAAATGACATTGTCCACTTCTTCAAGTTGATGACCCCATTCATATCAATAGCCCAGTCAATTCCACGGAGCACGGGGTATGGATTGTTGTCATCAATAATTTATATCACTTCAAAGTCAGTCAACGCACTCGCACCTTCTATATCTACAGTGACTCCATGTAATCGTCTGATAGGGATAATCTTCTGTTGGTTCGCCATCCTCAATTGAATTGGGGACCACTGTAGTGTAGGTATTCCCATTCTTTCCCATGTCTTCTTAGGAAAAATGTTCGCATCAGATCATAAATCCAAAATAACCTAGTCCATCTCATAGTCTCCTATCTATGCGTTGAGCCTTATCTCATGCCCTATTCTTGCCTTATGTTTACCGATTTTTAAGACTACGCAGTGTCCCTCAAGAGAATTCCCTTTACCAGCACACTTTTTTATCAATTCTTGTAGCCCTTTCACATCCTTTCTATCATGCATTAGTTTCATACAAGTATCCAAGAAGGTGGTAAGCATAGAGGGGTCAACCTCTGTAGGCACGTCAATTTCTGGAAGTTTGTCCTGACTTCTTGAGGTAGAAGCCTTAGTGAAGCTTTTCCTCGCCTCCATAAAAATTTCCTTCCCGCACTCCAAATCAAACCCAATCTCTTTTTCTGGGGCCTTGCAGATCCATCCATCCTCTACAGGTCATTTGCTTTTATCTTCACCAGTTCTGATCCGTCTTCTCAGCATGATATTCACATATGGATCCTCTTCGTGGGTCTCAGCCCTCATCATCTATAAGTTCTGGGTAGAATTCTGAGGTTGTGCCTTATTCTCCTGCATCTTGGTTATCAGTATAGGGAATTCCTCTATTGTGTGGTCAAACTGAGTGTAGTACTAACACGACGGGAGTGTTTGATTCGTACACTCCCGCGCGTAGTGTCTTGGCATTCCACAATTGTAACAAATGACCTGTCCATGACCTCTGCTAGGTCCTCCCCCTCCTCGACCTCATCCATGCCCTTGATATCCTCCACGTGCTCTCCCAGCGCCCTGATCTGGAGGTTGATTTTCTGCTTGCATTTGATACGTAAGCGTCCTCTCCATCATTAATTTGTAGCTATGATAGTGGTGCTCATCATGGCCCACCGATTTGCAAAAATCGCAAAACAATTGTTGTGGTGTCTATACAAATTTTTGCAGCAAATGGCAGTTATCTGTTACATGTTTTCCAACCACCTAACAAATAGTGCACCATAGCACGTGCCCCGTACTTGGTCCTGATGGAGCTTCCTGCCCAATGGGCATCAGTCCCCCCCTTGATATAATTCGCGAAGACATGGTAATGATTCTTATCATGCCCCTAGCTCTTACACCTAAGGCACCAAACTTCTTCGCACACCTCTGACCTAGCCTCCTTTTCTTTTTTCAAGCTTTGCAATTCCAAACAGAGGTTCTGCAACTATGAGTGAATTTTTTGGACTCCAAAAGATGCATATTGAATAGACATTTCATGCAATCTCATCGCAATTTCCAGAGCTTCCGCCTAAGTTCCTATCTTTTGCTGCGATAAAGCAATCCTTAGGTGGGACAGGAGCAAAGCTATAAACCACTCGCGGTGCTGACTATCTGTGATATGCATATTAGCTTTTCAGATCATGCACTTCAACCTTTGATTTAACTCCCAGGGTGTTTCACCGACCCTCATCATGATTTCCTTAAATCCAATTACTGATTGTGAGTCAAACATAGGCTTACCAAATTCTTTGTTCAAAGCGGCCCGAGTGTCTGTTAATGACGCCAACTAATTATCAGTACAATGCTTAATGTACCATGTCAGTGAGCAATCCTATAGAGAGGTAACCAATTGCGCCTTCTTTATATTATCATTCGTAATTTTTTGTGTTGTCCACACAACCTTCACAAGAAACCAAAACTGATATGCATCCTTACTTCCTAGGCCCTTGAAAACTGGAAACTTCATTGTATTTGACATGTTGAACGACGGTGGTGGTGGTGATATGGGTGAGTTTGTATGTTGTGGAGGTGAAAGTGGTGGTGGTGTGGATGGATGATGTATCCATGGAAAACCCTATCTTATCAACTGGACAATGCTCTGCGACGAGGCCTGTACCGCTCCTTCATTGTCACTTGAAGGAGGTCCAATCAAGGGGCTATATTCGAGACCTACTTGTCCTTGATTTCTAAAGCTTCATCCACTTCGAGTAGATCCAAACGTCAAGGCAATGGGATAACCTATTTTTCAAACAAAAGCATCTTAATTCAGGTATTCAATGATCTCAAATACTTACCTTGCAGTCCCTTGAAGAAGCGTCACTTTGCTTCGCTGTAACTGATTGAGGTGTCAGCGATGAACTCTATAACAAATCCTCCTATAACTCGATCAAGCCAATGGTAAAAAACATGTGTGATCTTATCTTTAGAGGCTCCCAACTACCGCACTAGCCTCGGAGTCCACACTATTGGACCGTCAAGCCTCCACCTTCCTTAGTCATCTTCCAATTTAGCTGTCCACTTGTATAGTTCAATAAGGAAGGTGCAGAAGAAAATTTTGTGTATTTCTGTGTACAAATATCTGTCCAGCCACTGCTCTTTTGTCAGGCAGAAATTTCTATTCTCTTATGCCACGAATTCGTGGATCTTCCTATACAACTACTTCTCAATTTCCTTTTTGGCGGATTCTAGTGATGCGACATGAAACATCTCCTTATGCAGATCTCGTTCCCAGCAACAAAACCATTTATTGGCTTAATGGGTTCTGACCCAGGTTTAGAATTAGTTGCGCCAAACAAAACCCTACATTAATGGCCCTTTCGGCATCAATCCACGTAGTGCAGATTGAAGTCTCACCTAAAGTAGTATGGGGGATACTGGAACCAAGTTTCTGTATTCCTAGATCAGTGTGATATCCTTTTATACCCTAGATCTGCCTCCACTTAGATCTATAAGCCCTTATGGCTTGGTACTGCAATTCCCTATGAGTGACCTTCAGACCTTCACGAAGGTCTACAAACTGATTTTGTGGAGCCTGAAAAGAAGAATTAGCTACTTCCACACACCTTAGATTACTCTTATATTAGTATGTATTCAAATCTACCGAAGTGTTCAATAAACCTAGCTGAAAGTGTTATGATCTCCACGTAATCACTTAACATTAAAATGCGTTCAGTTAATAAGACGGATCCAGTAAATTCGTGCATCAATACATCATTATTTCATAAAGACATTATTCATTACAACATATATCACAATCATAAATAACAGAAGTATAGAGATAAAACAAAGGAATTTATGCAACAACCTTCTTTATTGTTCTTCAATATAAGTTTACAAACTCAAAACTTCCCTGTGCACTCAGCTACAGGGGTCTGCGCACTCAGTTGCAGAGCCTTTTCCCCTTCTAAGACTTACTTCCCTGCACTAACTCTCTAGACTCCTTCCATCATACCCATAGACAAAGACATAGGTCTCCTTAGACTCTCTAAGACACACCTATTTATACAATCCCATGGTCCACAGAGCATGGGTAGATCTTCCAAAACCGACTCAAGTTTACATAAACAAGGGTAAAAACCCTTTTTGACTCTTAACTAACTACGTGCTCTACGTCCACAATTCACTGAGAATTTATATCTTTTTACATCAAGACTTGGGCTTTTTCCCCAAAATTGACATAGGGGATCCCATCCCAACATTATCCTTGTTGCCTTCATCTGCCTGCTCATGGAAAATTACATTTGTACTTGCAAACACTTTGTGACTGGACGGATCAAACATTTTATAAGCTTTAAATTATGAACAAATCCCACAAAAATACATTTGATACCTTTAGCATCAAGTTTCTTTCTATCCTCCTTTGGAATATGTGCAAAGGCATTACATCAAAATACCCTCAAATGATGAACTGTTGGTTTAAAAACATAAAAGGCTTCGAATGGGGTATTGAGATCAAGATATTTTGTTGGACTTTTGTTCTTTAAATAAACAACAATACTAATGGCTTCTTCCTAAAAATAATTTGAGAGGTTCTTTCCTTTGATCATACTCCGTGCACACTCCACCAATGTTTTGTTTTTCCTTTCTGCAACACCATTTTGTTGTGGACTGTAGGGTACTATAAATTGCTTCACTATTCCATGATCCTTGCAATACTTGATGAAGTTCCCAATCTGTATTCTCCTCATTGATCTGAACGTAGTACCTTTATAAACTTCCTTGTCTGCTTCTCTACCATGTTTTTGAATTCTTTGAAATAATAAAAAACATCACTCTTTTTCCTAAGGAAGTACACCCAAGTGTACCTTGTGCAGTCATAAATAAACAACAAAAAATAATAGGCGCCTCCTAGGGATCTTGTCTGCATGGGTGCACAAACATCATAATGCACAAGTTCTATTACATCTCATTTTCTCCTATCAGAATTAGAGGGGTATTCATCTGTGTGAATATTCCCTAATGCACAACCTTCACAAGTAGCATATTCATTCTTTAACATAGGGAGTCCTTCAACCATACTTTTTTTTTTGCAGCAACAATAAATCATGATAATTAATGTGACGATACCTTTGATGCCAAAAAAATTATGTTGACATAGTTGTAGAATTCAGTGCTTAATGACTTTTTCTGGTAACATAAAGCTTGTACAAGCTTCCGAATCTGACTCTTGAAGCAACAGGTTTGCAGTGATCATGCAAATCTTTCAATATACAATGTGTTTTGAAGAATGTAACCTTCAGAATCTGATCTGTAATTGTAGACACAAATATCAAATTTTTCTGGATCCCAGACACATACATAACATTATGGATGTACATGATACTGTCATTTGGTAAAGTCATATGTATATCTCCATATCCCATGATCTTATATGCATGATCATCTCCAAGGTATAATTTTATGCCATTGCTTATTTCCTTGAAGTTTTTGTATCAATTATTGCATGCCATGTGAATTGAAGCTCCAGAATAAGAAAAAACATGTATTAGCATCATCCATTTCAGAAACCAACGCGGCATTAGACACAAACAACTTAAGATTTTAAGATCACAATTCAGGGCTTCTCTTGTAAACTGTCCTCACTGCCTTCTACGTTTATTCTTAGATTCATCATTTTTCTTCTTATAATAGTCTCTCAAAAGATCCCCACTTCTACCACAATAGAAACATTTTATTTCATAATCATTTCTGACAGATGACATACCTTGATTTGGTTTTGGAAATGGCCTTTTATGAGGTAGAATTCCACATTTACTTCCTCCTCCTTGTTTCTCTTTAAAGAAATTCTTCTTTTCCATAAGTGCCAAGTCTGGATTCTGAGGCCTCAAATTTTTGTGCCTCTCTTCTTCTTGCATTAGTATACCTATCAATTCCTCAAAATTTGGCACTTTCTCCATTGCTACAAGACTTGTAATAAACATCTGATATTCCTTTGACATTCCATTTAAAGTAATTGTTACCAGATCAATACTAGGTACTGATTCTCCTATATTTGCTAGCTTATCATTCAAATCTTTGATTCTTTAAACAAATGCACCGATAGATTCATTTTCTTACATTTAATAGACAAGAGCTTACTTTTCAAAAAGACGACTCGATTTGTATTTTTGGTCTCGTATAATTCCTTATGTGCATTCTAGGTTTCACTAGATGTCTTGCAATCACGAATATCACTGATTATAGTATATTCAACAGAAATTCTTAGTAACACCTTTTCTTTGTTTTCCTGCTCTTCCCAGTTTTGGATTGATGCAGTTGTCACACCTGCAACAGGTGTTTGTTCTTCTCCCTTTGTGATGGTGCAAGCACCATAGCCTTCCAGCAGTGTTTGCAACTTGAATTTCCAATTAACATAATTAGATCCATCCGATTTATCAACCTCATTCATGTATGTCTCTACAAGGGGATTATCCATCTTGACAAAAGATCCCAATTTCCAACATCGCACAACTTCTTACTTCACAATTACCACGAGTAGCTCCATGAATCCTTGATCAACAGATCCATAGCTCCAAACAATTAACCAAATAAAGCTCAACCAATTTATAAATTCCACAAAGAAGGATTTGCGCACTTTTCCTACAGATGGACCATGAAGGAGCGCACTTTTTCTTAATAAAATATGCACAAATCTATGCACTTTTTCTTAATAAAAGCTGCATAAGTTTATGCAATTTTTCTTCATAAAAACTACACAAATGCACACTTTTCCTCAATAGAACCTACACAAATATCCTCACATTTTCTTAAGAAAAGATGCACAATTTGCCAAAACTGCACACTGTATAATTAACTAAGGGTGTGTAGGTCATATCTGACCTTTCTTTTCCTGACAAGTGCCAACTCTGCTCGCCTCCACTGTTCCACACCAAGATCCACTATGCTCCAGACAATGACTTGATCCTCAAACAGACAATGAAACCTTCGAATGTGATCACGCTAATCCACACACAAATATGGTAGATATTGATTCTGCCAACAAATATTCACACCTGCACTCACTAGTAGAGGAGGCTCCACACTCACCAGTCTCTCTCAGCCACAAAGTCTCACCGTGTCAATCTCAGCCATAAGGGCTCAACTCCACCCTGGCACTTGGATACCAACTAAAATAATAGGAAGGCAAATGCAATTGAGAGTGAAACCCAAAACTCTTAGGTGAGTAGCACCTAAGGCTACCACAACGCTGCATTCATTAATTAAACAAATCACACATACACAAATATAATGGTTACATTCTGTTCAAGAGCAATCACAACAATCTCCTAGAAAATATGATCTAAAACTAAACTTAGAATCAAATCAAAACAACTGAAACAACCTTTCTCCATTATTTCTATGTATAAAAGTATTCCAAAGAATGTCCAGAACTTAAGAACCCTACCACAACACAATACTGGTGACAACATTTGCCAATTAGGAAGATAATTATTTAACTGATCCAACCTTATCTACCATTCAACGAGAAACTTTGCTCTAAAACCTGAGAAAAGTAGGCAAAATTCACAAATTAAATGTAACACGAAAAATGATCAAGAGCCTTACCTTTTAAGCGTAGGTATCAAGTATAGAAGGGATTTCAAACTACAATAGCATTTTGCAATTTCCAAGAGAATAATTTTGTTAGCTTCAAATAGTTGCAATTTTGTGGCTACTAACATCATCTTCAAGAGATTGGTCGATTTCTAGGGAGGAAAAAAAGTTGCAATTTCAAATGCGCTAAACTTATGAATTGTAAGAAGTTAAAATCATGTGGTTATTAACAACATCTCCAAGGGTTTGGTCAATTCCTCGGAGGAAAGGAAGGAAAATCAACTGGTTTAAAAATAACAAGTACACATTGAATTTGAGGGTAGCTGGACTGCCCTCTGGAACCTACCCAGGAAAAATCAACTAGTCAATGATTATATGAAGTAACTTTCCTAGTACAATCCTTTCTAATTCCATTGAGTCAAACAAACATAAATACCAAGTTGCGTCAGTCTTCAATGACTCGTATGCTTAATTTGAATTTTGAAATTTTTAAAGTCTCTCTTCGGTTTTGATGCTCGGATAATGGTCTATATGCCATGTCAATTTATTTTTAATTTAATATCATTTTATTTTTACTGTCTATTTTTTTTTTGATACTGTAAATTTTAAATGTGTAACTTTTACAATTCCATTTGGATTTAAAAATAAATTTATAAATACAACAACCCAGGGTTGTGGAGAATTTTTCTTGGATGGTGATTGACCATGGGAGTGTTTGAATCATTTTTTTGATGGTGGAAATGGATTCAGCACCATCAAGAACCTCGTGGAGCCCAAAATTGTAAAGATACATATCAGTGTTTCAAACAAATCCTGCCAGATTTTGTCAAAATATTTCCAGATTTTCTATTCTTTTATGGGAGAATGTTAAGAAATGGCAACAAGAAATTCCAGTTTAATTTGTCCTTGAATTAAACTATGAATTAAATTCGAATTCTATTCTCATAATAGCTTAAAATAGTTAAATTAAGTTTATTAAACTTACTTAACTTAGGAAATTCGAGTTGGAAAGTCTTTCTGTCGTCATGTGTGTGTTCTCCCTACTTTGTAGGATTCCAGTGTGACTTAATTGTGAGTTGTAAAATAGAAGACTTAGTTTCATGAGTCAGATCAGTTAAATTAGTTATGAAATTGATTGAGAGAACTAATAGTGAGTTAACAATCAGTGGTTTCACTAATGAACTCCACTAGTGCTACTCTAGTTAACTAAATCTTTACTCATCAGAAACTCATGCATGTTGATTCTAAGAATGACCCAGTTGAGACTAGAGTGTAGGGATAATGTGCTATTTTTTTTAGATTTTTTCTGAGTTGCACTGATAGTGCATGCATTCAGGAACTAATGCTTGAGTGATTGTGTAGTTTTTAGAGGCTTTATTTCCCTTTAAATACAATCTATCCTCCATAACAATTACACATTGGAATAGAGACTTGGAGAGCTTGTGAAGAGGCTAATCTTTGGCCTTGAGCTTGCTTATGAGTTGGAGATTGAATTTGTTGAGTGCTAGGATTGTTTTAGAGAGAACAAGTATTGTAACTTCATCTTGATTTTCCGGATTAATACAAAATAGATAGTGGGGTTTTGAGTTGTGGATTTCCATGGATATTTATTGTGTTATGTGTCTTTGATTCTATTCCTCTATTGATTATTGTTTGCTCGATGTTTATGGGATTCCGCTGTAAATAATAGAAGTATATTCTTGTATCTTGCTTTAGCAAATTGCATTACCTTGTGAATCTACATGATTTTCTACATGGTATTATAGCAAGATTGATTTTTGGGCTGTGAGTTTGTAGAGCATATCTGAGAATTTCTATTCAAAATTTTCAGAAAAAATTTGTATATCTAAATTTCTTGGGAAAATATACCCAAATTAAAAAAACAAATTGGCCGAATCGGAGTCTAGACGAGGGAGAGATCGTTGATTTAAAATTAGCTCTATAGAGGAGATTTCAAAGTTTTGAGTTTCTGGGTTACAGGTGAAAGTAAAATTTGCATACATACTTTAGGATTGATAGATGGTGTTCCATGGTTTGAGGCTTGAGTATGCCTTGGAAAGCATCTCAAATTTCATAACCTCAAGGGACAGGATGGAGGCTGTGCTAGAGGAAAATGGCTTGAAGGAATTTGTTGAACAAGCAAGTCCTAAGCCAGCAGCTACTGATGCACATAACTTGGCTGAATGGAAGAAGTGTGTGGTGAACGCAAGGTGGATAATCCTTGAGGGAGTTCGAGATAATATTGTCTTGAGTCTCCATGGAAAGAAAACCACACATGCTATGTGGAAAACATTGATGGACGTGTATCAGAATAGTAGTGATCAAAGGAAGTTGGCACTGAAGGATAAACTTCGTAAAATAAAGATGGAGAAAGGTGAGACAATTCCAAAGTACTTGAACAAGTTCACTCAATGTCAAGATGAATTTGGAAGTGTTGGAATCATGGTTTTAGAGGAAGATATGGTGAGGCTTGCTCTTCCTAGACTCCCAAAGAGTTGGTATAGTTATCAGGACTCTGTCAATGGTCAGGAAAAGCTCCCAGATTGGGAACAACTATGGTCAGATTTGATGCAAGATGAGATCAAGACGAACACCAGGGATGGATCTTCATCAAAGAATGATGATGAAGAGAACTGTGCCTTAGTGATTAAGGTGAGGAAGGGGAAAGGTAAAATTTCTCGTTCCAAATAAGATTCTTATCATGGAGGTAAGAAGAATGACATGAAGAAAGTTAAATGATTTCATTGTCACAAGATGGATTACTTTGCTACAAATTGTGCATTGAAGAAGTCCTCAAGAGGAGTGGCAGGTGAGGCTTTGGCCTCCCAATTTGAATTGGACTTTTCCCTCATTGCATGCATGGTGTCTTCAATGATGGGAAGTGTCTGGTACATAGACAATGGAGCTTCTTTCCACATGATTGGTGACAAAGAGTTATTCAGTGAACCGAAGGAGAAATATCTCAAGATTCATATCGAGATGGGTGATGACGGTAAGTATAGTGTTAATGGTGTGGGCACTATTGCCTTTCAGAGGGAGCATGCAGCTCCATTCACCTTGAAGAATTTTATGCATGTACCTGGACTGATGAAGAACTTGGTATCCATTTCCATGCTTGAGGATAGACGCTATGATGTGATCTTCTTGAAAGGAAAGGTGTTCCTTCAACACATAGCCATGGGTCAAGTAAAGAAGATAAGGATTCAAGATCAAAATCTCTATAAGATAGAGGTAGATGATTGTGCTGCTTTGATTTCAAAAGAGGAAAAGATGTTGAGCCAAGACATCGGCGAGTTGTGGCACAGGTGACTGGGCCACTTGCATCATGGGGCTTTGAAGATATTGCAGCAAATCTCCACCAGTCTTCCCAAAGGTATGCTTGAGCAAGTTGATGCATGCAAGGGTTGTACTTTGGGAAAATACACCAAGTCTTACTTTGGAGACAAATACTATCGAGCATCGTCTATTTTGGAGAGATTCCATTCAAATGTGTGTGGAACATTCTTGACAGCATCCATGGCCAAATACAGGTATTATGTTATATTTGTTGATGACTATTCTCATAAATGGTGGGTATTCTTTATGCCTAAAAATTATCAAACTTTCACACATTTTTGTGAGTTCAAAGCATTGGTAGAGAAAGAGTCTGGCAAGAAGGTTAAATATCTAAGAAGTAATAATGGTGGTGAGTATGTCTCCAATGAGTTTAAGAACTTTTGTGCAACAGAAGGGATTAAACGAGAGTTGACAACACCCCATAACCCTCAACAGAATGGGGTTGCTGAGAGGAAGAAAAAGAGAAAGTAGTGGAAGCAAGGGCGATGTTGCATGATAAGGGCCTACCACTACATTTGTGGGTTGAGGCATGCAACACAACGGTTTATGTTCAGAACCGTAGCCCACATTGGATACTTGAGATGAAGACACCAGAGGAGGCTTATTTCAGTAAAAGGCCAGATGTTGGTCACTTCAAGATTTTTGGGTCATCGATTTATTTGCATGTGACCAAATATGCATAGAAGAAGTTTGAGCCAACAACAGACTTGGGGATGTTTGTGGGGTACATTGATACACCCCACAACTATCAGCTATACATGCCAACGAGTCAGATGATAGTGGTTCGCAGGGATATCAGGTTCGATGAGGAGAAGGCCATGTGAGTATCCCTTGAGAGGGAGCTTGGGCTACATGTGGATGAGGAATTCTTAGCTCCTAAGGCTGATGGGCCTCAGATTGATGTGGATCATCCACATGCAGAGGTTCAGAGAGTGGAGACATCTACTCAGGTAGATTCTTCCAAAGAGGGGAGAAAGTGCACTAGAGAGGCTGACAAATTGTTGGATGATGCACGAGAAAATGTGGGAGCACCCTCTTCTCAATGTAGATAGAAAAGGTCACTAGAGAGGTCACTGGATACATGGCACTTATGGTTGCATGTGTTGTGACAGAGCCATCTTCCTTTCAGGAAGCAGATCAGTAGCCAATTTGGGTTGATGTGATGGTGGAGGATTATGACTCCATAGTTCGAAACAGTGTTTTGGATGTGGTCCCGAGACCGGAGGACAAGTCAATTGTGAGCTCCCGTTGGCTTTACAAGGTAAAAAAAAGATGTAGATGGTAGTGTGTAGAAGCATAAGGCAATATTTGTGGCCCGTGGCTTTTTTCTGGTAGAGGGGATTGACGATGATGAGACCTCTTCTCCTATTGCAAGGTACTCATCAATCAGATCTATTTTGGAACTATCAACACAGATGAGTTGGAAGATCCATTAGATGGATGTGAAAACTACCTTCCTTAATGGCATGATTGAGGAAGAGGTGTACATAGAGCATCCTGAAGGTTTTGAAACCTTGGATCATGAGTCACATGTGTGCCGACTCAAGATAGAATTGTATGGGCTGAAGAAAGCACCCCATCCTTAGTACACCAGGATAGATAGCTACATCACTAGGTTGGGCTTCATGAAGAGTGAAGTGGATGCGGACCTGTATCACATAGTGGTGGAAGGTAAGTTTTTTATCATTGTACTTTATGTAGATGATCTTATAATGACAGATGATGAGAATCTCATCAAATCTTGCAAGGAGGACCTTGCAAGAGAGTTTGAGATGAAGGACATGAGGCTCATGCATTACTTTCTTAGCATGGAGATATGGCAGGGATATGCAGAGTTGTTTGTATCTTAGGGAAAGTATGCCAATGATAAAATTAGGAGATTCCGCATGGAGAGCAGTAAACCAATGGAGACTCCTCTAGCTGGTAACTGGAGGAAGGAAGATGCCACCTTAGGGGAAGTAGTGGAAGCTACTATTTATAGGAAGCTTGTGGGTTCACTCATGTACTTGGTGAACACATGACCAGATATGTGCTATGCAGTTAATCAACTTAGTCAAGTGATGGTTAGGCATACCAAGCTGTATTGGAAGCTGAAAAAGAATGTATTGAAATATCTCAGAGGCACTACTTAGTTTGGGTTATGGTACACATAGACAGAGGGAATGAATCTTCATGGCTTCACCAATGTAGATTATGCAGGGATTCCATCCGATAGGAAGAGCACATCAAGAGGTATCTTTAGTATTGGGTTAGCGACAATTTCTTGGTACAACAGGAAACAGAGATCGGTTGCACTCAGTTCGGAAGAGGCAGAGTACATGGCTGCAAGTCAGGCAGCATGTGAGGCTATCTAGATGAGGAAGATCCTGGTTAGTTTGTTTGGTTAGTACATGGATCTGACAATGATTTATTTTGATAATCAGAGTTGTATCAAACTCTATGAAAATCCAATCTTTCATGATTAGTCCAAGCATATTGATATCCAATATCATCATCTCAGAGGTTATGTACTGAGGTGGATCATGTTGTTAGATTACATTCACGCAAAGGAGCAAGATGCTGACATCTTGACAAAGACATTGTCAAGATGTAAATTTGAGTTTCACAAAGACAGGATTAGGGTAGTTGATAATCCATTTCTTGTTGAGAGGGAGTGTTGAGAAATGGAAACAAGAAATTCCAGTTTAACTTGTCCTTGAATTAAACTATGAATTAAATTCGAATTCTATTCTCATAGCAACTTAAAATAGTTAAATTAAGTTTATTAAACTTAATTACTTAACTTAGGAAATTCGAGTTGGAAAGTCTTTCTGTCGTCATGTGTATGTTCTCCCTACTTTGTAGGAGTCTAGTGTGATTTAATTGTGTGTTGTAAAATAGAAAACCTAGTTTCATGAGTCAGTTCAGTTAAATTAGTTCTCAAACTGATTGAGAGAACTAATAGTGAGTTAACAGTTAGTGGTGTCATTAATGAACTCCACCAGTGCTACTCTAGTTAACTGAATATTTACTCATTAGAAACTCATGCATGTCGATTATGAGAAAGACCCAGTTGAGACTAAAGTACAGGGACAATGTGCTATTTGTTTTAGATTTTTCTATATTGCACTAATAGTGCATGCATTCAGGAGCTGACCCTTGAGGGATTATGTATTTTTTAGAGGTTTTATTTCCCTTTAACTACAAGCTATCCTCCATAAGAATTACGCATTGGAATAGAGACTTGGAGAGCTTATGAAGAGGCTAAGCTTTGGCTTTGAGCTTGCTTATGAGTTGGAGATTGAATTTGTTGAGTGTTGGGATTGTTCTAGAGAGAACATGCATTGTAATTTCATCTTGATTTTCCGGATTGATACAAAATAGATAGTGGGGTTTTGAGTTGTGCTTTCCCTGGATATTTATTGTGTTATGTGCCTTTGATTCTCTTCCACTATTGATTATTGTTTGCTCGATGTTTATGGGCTTCCGCTATAAAGAAAGAAGTATATTCTTGTCTCTTGCTTTAGAAAATTGCATTAGCTTGTGAATCTACAAGATTTTCTATAGAGAAAACATCATCTCCTTGGACTACTCTCAATTTAAATAGAAAAAAATCACAATTTTGCTTTAAAAATGTATAATAATTAAACCATTATGCTAACTCTTATTGTCAAAATTTTGTAAGGGAAAAAACATATTCCAAAGTATGAAGCTAAGCATTGATTTGAAAAAAAGCCCAAATATGAAAAGTATAGGATAAAAACCAAATAGCAATGTATTTTAATTTATTAGCGTTGAAGTCCCTATAAACTAGTGTAGCCATATGAATTAAAGGTGTAGTCTAACTTATATATAAAATAGATTTTTTCACAGAAATTTGGCAAAACAATTTCAAGAAAGAATGTGTTTTTGTTGTTGTTTAAAATTTATTTTTGAATGCATAAATGGATTCAACACCCTAAAAACCCTCCTCGGGCACTCAAATTCTACATATTAAACTACTTAAACTCATGTTTTTAAAACACTTTGTTGGATTTTTGTTAAAAAATGTCTTGAAAAAGGGCATTTTGCCTATAAGTTAGAATACACTTAATTAAATGGTTGGTACATGTTAATAGAGATCAATGTATGATAGCATCAAAACATTTACTCATGGTACATTTCACATTTCCAATATTTTAAAGAATCATAAAAATTAACTAAATTATAATTTTTATTTTAAATGGGGTAGTTTTTAAATGTGACTTTTGGAGTTTTCGGGGCCTATTTTGGTGAGGGCCTATTTTGGTGAGAAAAGGATGCTTGATTGAGAAATTTTAAGTGCTCTATTGAGAAATTTTTAAGTGCTTTATCAAGCTATTTAGGTTCTTTAAGATAGCTTGATCAAAGTCGTTTTCTAACCCAAGTTAAAGGCTCAATCGAGCAATTTGAATTTTGAAGTTAAGCGCTTGATCGAACAATTTGAATTTTGAATTTAAGTGCCCCATCAAGGTTTTCTTTGATGCTCAAACAGATAATTAAAATTTTTAATTTTAGCACTCGATCGAGCTCCTCAAGTCCTAAAAATCACAGTTTCATTGACCATGGATATTCTGTAGATTTCATTGCCCATTCTGTAGATTTCTCTACAACCCCATTTTGTACCCTAGTGGATTTAGGGAAGAATTTGTCCTTAAGTAGTGGATTTGATCATGTTGGATTCATGAAATAATCCTCTATCCAATGGCATATGAATTTGACACTTTCGAATTCATATGATATTTTTCGTCTAATTTATTTTAACATAACACTTCGAATTTTTTTGGACAGTTTCAAAGGGGCTAAATAAAAAATCAATAACATGAAATATACACAACGAAAAAATTTAAAAAAACACCACTTTCTTGTTTACGAGTCCTCTTCAAAAGGGTACTCTTGGTTTTTCAATTTATTTGAGTTCAAAAAATCTTATGTGAATGCATGTGTCTCCAAAATGCAATTGAAATATTACTTCGCCAACTTCAAAAAATAATTAAAAATATAATTTTGCATAAAAAATAAATTTTTAATATGAAAAAATTATTTCTTTCCGTGTAGATCATACTCATATATATAATTTTTAAAAATTACACATTTTAGACTAAGTTATGATCCGTGAACACACACATACCTCTTAAGTTTTGTGAAAAATTGTAAGGAAAACTAATCCATTTAATGGAAAATTGAGAGATTATACGACACTAATTTTTTTTGTAAAATTTATCTTTATGACAACAACATAATTCTCCATGTATTGTATTTTAAATCCAAATCAAAATTCACAAATTTTATATGAATTTTGAGGACTACAATTTGATAAAAGAGGAAAAACTTGAAATTTCATCGCCACAATTGACCCAAAAGTGTAACCCATCTTTGTGCACTCACCCCACTATTGGTTTGACAACCGATTTATGATAGGGTTTCCCACTGTTTTTATTATATATATATATATATATATATATATATATATATATATATATATATAATATATATATATATATATATATTCTTTTTACTCCAAATCAAAATTCACAATGTTTACAATGAATTTTGAGGGATACAATTCGAAAAAAGAGGAAAAGCTTGACATTTCATTGCCACATTTGACCCAAAAGTGTAACCCACATTCATGCATTCACCCCACTATTAGTTTGACAAACTGAGTTATGATAGGTTTCCCAACTATATATAATAATATATATATATATATATATATATATATATATATATATATTCTTGACCATGGATATTCACACAAACTTTACCAGAGTGATTCTTAAATTGTAATCATTAATTTAGCAATAGAACAATACCATCTTTTATAAACACCACATTTCTAAAAATCATTAACTTGTTTTATAATCAAAATATTTTTATATAGATTTTTATTTTTATTTACTTTTATAACATATAAGTGGATCAAACCCCACCACCATGTCCTCCTTATAATAAGCAATTTTTTGTCCTCTGAGGGTTTATGAAGCTTTCTAAGTTTTTTGTATAAAGATGGTGAGAATCTCTAAGGGTCCTATGCCTTTATCCCCCTAAATAACTCCAAACATTTAGGCCTTCAACAATCTCATAGCCAACGGGCCAAAATACGAGAAGGAAATTCCGACCCACTTTGTGAAGAAGTTAGAGGAAATTCACAATGTGAAGTTCTACACCCCTCATGTGAGATCTTGGGCTCTGCAACCTAGAGAGCATGGCCTGGTTGGTTAGTTCAAGGGGAGCTTGCCTTCCCCGTTTTTTGTAAGGATTTGGGTGGAGAAAAAATGGAAGCCAATGATCAATGGCTCTATCTCATTTTCCATTTGTGGGAAGTGTTTTTTTTACCTCCTTTGAAAATAAGGAAAATTTGGACTTGATTTTCCAAAGTGGGTCATATTTTAGGGGTGCTTAAGGGTTATATCTAGATCACTAGAGTCTATATTTTAAGAGGGAAAGTGATGTGTTATCGACAATTCTTATTTGGGTAACACTCTTCTTCCTTGCTCCACATTGTTTCGATGACACCACTTTTAGAAGCATTAGTAATGGCTTGGGAGAATATATTGATTGATTTAAGCCACATGAGGGTTAATAATTTGCCTATGCACAGATTTTTGCAAAAGTGGATCTGGATAAGGACTTCCACTAGCCATATATATGAACTTGGATAGATGGTCTCACATCTAAGATCTGTACTATTACCAACTCTAATTTAAATGCAAAGTGTGCCATGAATATGGCCATATTTTTTAGAAGCTCCAAAAAACCACAAGAGGAGCAATGGAAGCAAGTCGAGGTGCGGGACCAATGGAAGCAAGCCAAAGAAGAAGAGCCCCAAAAACCCAAGACAAAAACCAATCTAGACAACCTGGTCAAAACGAAAACAAAGGGAAAGGGCCAACTTTCACAAAAAAGGTTGGCCCAGTAAATGGAGAAGGGGCTAGTAAGATAAATGGGAAGAAAGAGAGAAGTAACAATTATGAGGCACTGAATATGGTGAATGATGAAGGGGAAATTCCAAATAACCCCAAATTGGAAACAAATCTAATAGTGGATCAGATTAATGAGAACATAATTCCCCTATAGGATGACCTAGTCTTGTACAATCTAAAAAAGATTCTTTCTCAGAAAATGAAGAGTTCCTCTCTCCTAAAAATATTAAGTCATGGCCTATATTTTCTAGGTTTGCTAATGACAAATCAGAGGTAGATAACGAAAAAGTCTGGGATAGACTCCACAAGAAGGACGGAAGGAATACTAACCAAGTATTTGAATAGAGAAAGTAGAAAGAGACAAAGAATTGGGAACCCAAACGATTTTGGATGCAAAACTCAAAGGGTATAGGAATACCAAGAAAGGAGGAAACAAAACCCCTTCAAAAGGGGATACTAAGTCATACTAGTGGTGAATAATGAAGGTTAACTCACGGAATTGAAAGGGAATAGGATAAAAAAAAATAGAAGAAGTGGAATCCTTAATAAATGAGGAAAAATGATTAGTCCTCCTTAATGAGACTAAAATGGGGGATCAAGAGATCATTCAAAGTAGCATAAATAAGGTCATGGTTGGGATATCCTCTAGGTGAGCTCTAGTGGGGCCTCTAGTGGACTTTGCACATTATGAATTCAATCTTTGCTCAAATTGTTAGACCAACAATCATCCACTCATTGAATAACAACAAAGTTCCTACATATCCCTTCAAATAATGTATTCTCTATTGTTAATCTATACATGTTAGTCCATTTTCAAGAAAAAATAGAGTGTTGGACTTCTTTATTGGGGCTTGGAGACTCCCCATTTGGTTCATAATGTATTTTTGGAGGAGATTTTAACACTACTTCGTATCAATGGAAGAGGAAAGGTGGATCTTTAGTAAGAGACCAATTTCATGAAACTATGGAAGACTTCATTGAGAGCATAAACTCGTTGGATGTTAAATCAACCTCCAACAAGTTTACCTAGAATAATAATAGATCTGGCCAGGGCCATATAGTTTCTAGACTAAACCACTTTCTAATTGTTGATTCCTTTCTAACAAAAAATGTCATGGTGTCCTCATGCATTCTCCCTTGGAAGAGTTTTGACCATGACCCCATTGAACTAACACTTTCAGAAGATGAGAATTATGTCCCTATTTTGTTTTGCTATAATCCACTTTGGCATTGAAAAGAAGGTTTCAATGACCTAGAAAAACAAGTTTGGTGATTATAGTTCCTAGGTAGTCTGATCTCAATCTGGGAGAAGAATATAAGGCACGTCAAGGAAGCCTTGAAGCATTGGGCCACAAGCATAGGATGGACAGTAAATCAGTTGTACAAGCACATAAAATGAGAATGGAATCACTTTAGTGAAAAATAAAGGTCGTATTACTTATGATATGTTAATTGAGGAAAAGCAAGAATTTGGAGCTTTTCATAAGGATTTGAAAGAAGATGAATAAGAATGGATACTAAAATCCATGGGTCTATGGATCTAGGTGGGATATATGAATTAAAATTTCTTTTATAATAAAGCAAGGAAAAAAATAAGTAAATAAATAAAATAAATAAATAAAATAAATAAATAAATAACATTAAGGAATTAGTGATAAGAGGTAATAAAGTTTTGGGGTTTTTGGAAATCAAAGAGGAGGCAGTCTACCACTACATTGACTTATACAATGTTGTCAGTCCTATCAATGTTATGGGAAAATAATATATTCTAGAACATGTCCGCTTGTGAATAAAATTTAATAGGAAGAAATCCAAAAGGTAATGATCAACTTGGATGGAAGCAGGTTTCATACTCAATGAAGGAAGGTTATATATCCTTGATATTCCCTCAATGAGCTCCCCTTTGATCAAGTATTTGGACAAAGATATGGAGAACCAATGTGAATCCAAAGGTAAATTCCTTTTGCTAGCTCCTTGTGCATAAAAAAATAATTTATTGTTGAGAATTTGAGAAAGAGGGGCATTGAAGGTCCTTTGAGGTATCCACTTTCCCAACAACAAAAGGAATCTACCTAAAATATTTTTTTGTAGTGTACATATACAAAATTGGTTTGGTTGGATGTGTCTGCTACACTTTAAATAGATTTAAAATGGCCAACTTTCCTATAAGGGCATTTTACATCATGGTCAAAAAATTATGCTGGGAATGTCTCTCAGATTATAAAATAAAAATACCTTAAGAACAAAGATTTATATGGTTGGTTAAGAGTGAGGGATCTAGATCCTAAGGTGATTTCATAGTCTTGGAGAAGTTTATTTCATACTAAACATTGGTTCCTTGGGAAACTAAGATGGGAGACCGAATTAGATTATATTCCGTAAATTGGATTGGATGAAATCAATGGCATGGAAAGTGTTCAAACATTATCTTCCCCCCTCCTTACCTTTTTACATCAAAAATATTTTTTCTCTCAAAGATATAACATTAGATTGTGGGACAGTTCTGAATTTATTCTCATGGAAGGAGGTCGGGGATCTTGGTCTACCATATTTTTAGCTATAAAATGGGAAGCATATATTATAAATTGAAGCTTGCAAGGACTTTTTTGTCTCCAAAGGTGGATAGGCTGACTTGGAATGGAGGTTTACATAAAGGACATGTTCAGGTTCATGATGCATACTCTATTATTAAACAAGTTTCTAAAACGGACCAATGTTTTAGCTGGCTCAACAAGGCTTGGAAATGTAACATTCCCCATACGCTTAAATGCTTCATGTGGCGAGTAGTTCACAGTAGAATCCCAACGTGGGATAATTTACACAAGAGGGGATTCCAAGGCTTATTGTTATGTGGGGTTTCCTTTATTGTTCCAAATGGCTTGGCATTGATGAAATCAACGTCTTCAAAGACTCCAAGGTGGTTGTGCAGTGGGTAAATTCAAGATATACGTTGGAGACTCCTGAGCTTTTGAATTGGAAGAACAAGATTAGATTTCTTCTCAAATATTTTAGAAGGGTCTCCATTTCCCACATTTATAGAGAAGAAAATTGTAAGGTAGATAAACTGTCCAAAGATGGTTATAGCGTTGTACTAGTTTTGATCAAATTCTGTACTTTTAAAAATGACTACT
Organism: Pinus taeda; assembly: GCA_000404065.3. NCBI lineage: Eukaryota > Viridiplantae > Streptophyta > Pinopsida > Pinales > Pinaceae > Pinus > Pinus taeda. Next base: position 76,527 of record APFE030607136.1, read on the forward strand.
TTCAGTGATATGGAAACATCATAATGTGAAGGCGGGACTTAGATCCAAAGCAATTTTTGGATTTTATTATAGTTTTGGAATGCTCTATCATAATTTTTTATTTGATACTTCTCTTTTTATGGATTTTACATAGAGGAACAAATTCATTTTTGTGTATCCACTACTTAGAAAATATTTGTAGAGTCAGTCACAAACATGCATAGAGTGATAGGTTTTTGACTAAAATAATGACAAAAGTAATAGTTTTTGTAACCGTTCTGAAGCAACAAGATAAAAAGAGGAGAAAATTGTTATAAAATGTATCAAGAAAGGCTCAATTTGACTTTAGCCTTAGTTAAATCAAGTAAATCAAATTTCTACATCAACAAGACAACTTTGGAGGCAGTTAACTAGTGTGACATAGCTATTGTCACTCAGTTAGGTCAGTAAGTTTGAGTTATTGGGCTTGAAGTTTAGTCATGCACGTGTTGATTACTAAATTTTAGTAATCTAGTTCAGTTATTTTCAATTGTACTCAGTTAACTGACCTCTGACTATTGATAGAGTCAATTGAGTAGTGAGATAACGGTCTAACTCATAGATCTATGAGCTAACTAATTAATCAACCCAAATAGCCTAGACATGAATGGAATTCAAATTTCCCAATTGGAGTGGAGGAAAAGGAAATTATATAAAATTAATTATTTATTAGTTGAGTGTACAAATTTGTGCATGTAGGCAGTTAATTAATCCTTGGGAATTGCACAAGAAAATAGGAGGAAATTGTTATCTTTTAGGAGTTAATTTCCTCAAGGATTGCACAAGGAAATATGAGGTTGAAGGAGGTAGGAATTAGCTAAGTGTTGGCTAGAGGCTCTCATTCAACAAAGAGAACAATGTTTCTTTAGCCAGTTGTGCTCAGAGCTAGAACAAACAATTGTAATTGTTTCTCTATTCAATTGATTAATGCAAAAAGGTTTGAGGGATTTTTCCCAGTTGGGTTCCCCTAGAAATCACTGTGTATTTTTGGTTTCGCTTGTTACATATCTATGCATGTTGTTTTAAATTATGTTTTTCATTTTGCAAAAAGGTAGAGTAGAATTTGTGTCTCCTTATTTCAATTTGAATTCTTGAGAAGTTGCAATTTCTATCAAATTTCTACATGGTATCAAAGCCTTTAAATAACATTAGAAAAGTATTTCAACTTTATCCCTTAGGAATTTCAAATTTGTAGCTTTATTACAATAATTTTTCTTCAGATTCAGGAGAATTTCTTTCAACGGACTGAGATTGGAGTATGCCCTAGAGGGTAGGTCGAATTTCATAGCCTGAAAGAACCAAATGGAAGTAGTACTTGATGATGATGGCATTTTAGAATATGTTAAAACTAACATTGTGAAACCCCAACAGTCTTATGCACAACAATTAGCGCAATGGAAGAAGGATGTTGCAAAGGGCATGGGAATTCTTTTGTAAGGTGTGAGAGAGAATGTGGTCCCAAATCTCCATGCAAAAGAAACACCATATGCTATATGGAAGGCATTGACTTAGCTATTCAAAAATAGTATTGACCATATAAAATTGGCCCTGAAAGACAAACTCCGAAACATTAGGATGCATAAAAATGATACTATTCCACAATATCTCTCCAAATTCACACAAGTTCTAGATGAGCTTGGAGGGGTTGGGGTGAATGTTGAAAAATATGACCCGATGTGCCTAGCTCTTCTAGGCCTTCCAAAATCCTAACACAACTACCAAGACTTTGTGAATAGAAGGGAAAAATTAACAAATTAGGAAAGGTTGTGGTCTGATTTGGTTCAAGAAGAGTTCACGAGAAACACCAGAGACGGAGTATCATCTAGAGCAGAAGATGAAGAAAATTTTGCATTGGTTGGGAAGGAGAAGAAGGGAAAAGGAAATAATATCCAAAGAAAACATGAATCCAACCAAAATAATGACAAGAAGAAAGACTTGCGCAAGATAAAATGTTTCCACTTCCATGAATAGGAGCACTATGCAACACAAAGTATGAACAAAAAGTCTAAAAAGAAACCTTCAAGAGGAGTAGGAGGTGAAGCACTCGCTTCAGAATTCGAATTAAACTTCACCCTAATAAAATGTATGTCCAACACTATTATGGGGAGTGTGAGGTACCTTGATTCAGGTGCCTTGTTCCATATGACAAGGTGCAAGGAATTTTTCAGTAGTCTGGAGGAGAAGGATCTCTATATATATATTGAATTAGGGGATGATGAGAGGTACAATGTTACAGGAATTGGTATTGTCACCTTTGAGAGGGAGAAATCCTCCCCTCTTCACCTCAAATATCTTATGTTTGTACCTGGGTTGAAGAAGAACCTGATCTCTATAGCAGTATTGGAAGATAGAGGCTATGATGTTATTTTTAGTAAAGGGAAAGCCTTTCTGAGACACATAGCTACCGAGAAAGTGAAGCACATTGGAGTTTGAGTGAAGAACATATACAAACTTGAGGTGGGACATTGCACTTCATTGAGAAACAAGGCAGAAAAAGTGCAGAGTTGAGATGTTGGAGAACTCTGGCACATGAGATAGGGTCATCTACACCATGGTGCCTTAAAAATCATGCAACAAATTACCATTAGTCTCCCTAAATGCTCCCTTGACTAGTAGGATGTCTGCAAGGGTTCCACATTGGCGAAATATGTCAAATACACATTCCATGGCCAAGATAGAAGAGCAGATGCAATCTTGGAGCAAGTCCACTCTGATGTTTTTGGACCCTTCTCTACAACCTCCATAACAAGACATAAGTACTATGTAATTTTTATTGATGATTTCTCTAGAAAATGTTGGATTTTCTTCATGAGGAAAAAGGATGAAGTGCTTTCCAAATTTGTAGAATTTAAGGAATTAGTTGAGAAGGAGACTGGGAAGAAGGTGAACACTCTTAGGAGTGACAATAAAGTTGAATTTGTTTCGTATGCCTTCAAGTATTTCTATGGAAATGAAGGTATTTGAAGAGAACTAATAACACCCCATAACCCATAACAGAATGGGGTAGCTGAAACGAAGAATATGAGCATAGTTTGAGTTGTAAGAGCTATGCTACATGAATAAGTGTTGTCATTGCATCTATGGGAAGAAGCATGTAACACAATAGTTTACTTGCAGAACGAGAGTCCTTATGTAATACTTGGTATGATAACACTTAAGGAAGCTTTCTATTGGAGAAAGCATGATGTGTGTCTCATTTCAGAATTTTTGGAGCTTCAATTTATTGTCATTACTCCAAGGATTTAGGGAAGAAACTTGAGCCTATAGGATAATTGGGAGTTTTTGTAGGATACACCGAAACTCCACACAATTAATGAGTGTATTTACCTTCATTGAGGATGACAATCATGAGGAGAGAAGTTAATTTTGATGATGACAAGGCTATAATATGCTATCTGGAATGAGATTTTAGTATCCCATCAGAGCAAGAGCTTCAAGCTCCAAAGGAGGAGCCTTAGGATGAGCTTTAGGAAATTTTGGAGCAACTACAAATGCAGGAGCATAGAGGAGGCCAAGTGGAGACACCCACTCAACTAGAAACATCTAGAGAAGGGAGAAAGAGAACCAGAAAAGTTAATATATTGATATAGGATGCATAGGAGCATGTGGGAGCGTCTACATCACAACACAGGTAGAGGAGGTCACCTAAAATGTACACTAGTTATATAGCTCTCATGACAAAGCTCATTGAGTGAGAGCCTTCTTCATTTGAGGAAGCAATTTCTAAACCTATATGGGTTGATTCCATGGTGGAAAACTATGAATCCATCATGAAGAAAAATGTATGGGAAGTCGTGCAAAGATTAGAAGGGAAATTAGTGGTTGGTTCTAGATGGATCTACAAAGTGAAGCATGCAGCTGATGGGAGCATCGAGAAGTACAAGGCCATATTTGTGGCCAAAGGATTTTCTCAAGTAGATGGAATTGACTATGAGGATACATTTTCCCCTGTGGAAAGGCATTCCTCCATCATATCAATTCTTGCATTAGCTGCACAGATGGGGTGGAAGATCCACCGGATGGATGTGAAGACTTCCTTTCTCAATGGTGTTGTTGAGGAGGAAATTTACATAGAGCAACCAGAAAGATTTGAGACAGATGATCGGGAGTCACATGTGTTGAGACTCAGAAGAGCACTGTATGGTCTCAAATAGGCACCCCGAGCATGGTACACTTAAATTGACAATTATCTAAGTGGATTGAGCTTTACGAAAAGAGAAGTAGATGTGAACCTCTATCACATTGTGGTAGATGGTAAGTTTCTTATTCTTGTTTTGTATGTTGATGATTTAATATTAACAGGTAATGAGCACATGATCCGCTCTTGCAAAGAGGATCATGCAAGGGAATTTGAGATGAAATACATGGGCTTAATGGAAAGAAATAAAGTCAAATTAGAAAAAAGAAAAAGGAAAAAAACTATGATTAATGGAATTTGAATTGAAATTAGAGGGAGAAAACCCATAGAAAAAAGATTTAAATAAAAAATATAAAGAAAATTAAAAATTAATAAAATAATTATTGGGTTTTTTTTTTTAATTATTTTTTCCTCTTTAAAATTTGTCATCTTAAATTAAATATGGAAAAAAACTATATTCATGAAAATGAAATAATAGAAAAAGGGAAAAAAAAATAAAAATTGAAACTTAAATAAAAAATAAATAAAAGTAAAAACAAAAAAATAGTAACTAACAGAAAAATTAAAAAACTTTTTCAATGATTCTTTCTCTAATTGGAGTTTGTCACAACTTTACTCAGTAATCAAAGTTACTAAACACATCATTATAAAATCTCAACCAATCACCTTACAAATAAATAAATTTTAATAAAAATAAAAAACAACAAAAATTGAATTCACAATATTAACTTATGATTAAGCATCAAAGTTTTTTGGTCAAAGACAAAGTATTACCTAGTCAAAGGAAAAACTAATACCATATTTGCGGTAGGTATAACAATGTTTATGTAATATATTTGACATATCCTTGAAATCTAGATAATTGTTTACAAAATCTATAAAACCCAATAAAACACTTAGTATGCATTTTATTTAATCTATATATATTTTTTGAGAAGCTTTTTCGGCATAAATCACATTATAATACATGTAAGTAGTATCTTCATGCCAGCTCCCATCATTTCCTTGCTCAAAAGTTGGGTGCTCTCAACACGGTTGGTACTCGTGCATTGAGAATATCTGATGAAAAGAGCCTCGATAAAGAGAAGGCCCATCTCCTTAATTTTTTTGTTAATAATGGTTATAGTAGGCACCTCGGTCAGAAAGCTTTCCTTAAAGCAAGCAAGAATTCATTTGTCAAGAAAGACCCTAAAGATCGAGTCTCAGGGGTACATCTCCCTTTCATCCAGGGGACCACTGATAAGATTGCAAGGATTCTTAGGAAGCATAATGTTCCCTTAACCTTTAGTGCCCTTAACACCATCCATAGCTCCCTTTGATCGGTAAAAGACCTAGTTGACCCCAAGGACATGAAAGGTGTCTATGTTATTCCATGTTCCTTTGGGACCCCCTATGTTGGTGAGACTAGTCGTTTTATTAATCAAAGGATTAATTAGCGCTCAGCCGACTTAAAACATGGGAGGACCCAGTCTTCCACCCTAGCAGAACATGCGAAGAATACTAAGCATCACGTATGTATTGAGGAGGCCTGTGTTATTGCCAAGGTTGTGCAGTTTCATCACTAGAAAATTAGGGAAGCCATTGAGATTGAAAAAAGGCCGAGCAACCTCAATCAAGATGACGGTTGGAAAATTAGCAATTGTTGGATCCCTGCCCTTTCTTCCTTGCCATTTCCCCCCCATCCCCGCCCCTTGTGTTGTTCTTTTCTGTGGAGTCTTCTTTGTTTTCCCCCCTCGTCTTCTGGATCGTTGATGTTTCCTTTTTTATCGTCTCTTTAATTTTTATGCATTTTTAATTTTTATGTTCGCCTGTTCTCTTTCACTCCTTCTAGATTAATAATAAGAACAAATTGTTTGTATAAGGAATACAAATCCTCTTAATTATCAAAATAAAAATATTCTGTACCTAAATATTGATGAAGGAATTTATAAGATGTGAACTGTTTATCTAACCAATCCTTTGGATAGAATTAAATAAGATTAATGATTAATTAACTTACCAATTAAGATAAACTATTTTCTTTCTCATTAGTTCCTCTATAGTTTTAGTTATTTTTAGGGGAAATTTGCCACATATTCTATTCCCTAAATTTATTAGAAGGTCCATTATTTAACTAAGTTAATAAGTTATCCTTTAAAAAAATAAATGATTATATATTGTTAATGATTTAAGTTTATATTTACTTAGATAGTTTTAATAATAAGAAATAGATCTATTAATAGGTTATACAAACTATTACGTTTTATGGTAATAACTATAACAAAACTAACTTAAAATTAATTAACTAACTATTTAATTATATAAATTTAATATAAGCTTTGATAACTATTGATTCATAATAATTAAATACATACATTAACTAATTGATTCATAATTAATTTAATTAGTTATATTTTTTTGTGTCCTTATCGCTTGGTCCAGTCCAGTGAGCCATTTTTGAGTCAAATATAGCCGTTGATCTAGTCTAGTTTCCCAATCCAATATAGTCATTTCCTAGTCAATTATAGCCATTGGATGATCTGCTCTCTTTATTTAACATGCAGCTAGGATCCGGTTCTTCAACTTGTCCTGACGATGAACCACACTCTTGGGTTCGAAACGCATCGACAAATGTATTATAGTGTGATTTATGCCAAAAAATCTTCTCAAAAAACTTGATATGGATCACAGAAGCCTAAATGCAACTATATATATTTGTTTACATGTGCATAAACCATAGTAATTATTTTTAAAGTGAAATCATCATCAAATCTCAGTATAAGGGTAAGAGTGAGGGTTAATACACTAATATTTATAGGCTGGTAACTATTACAACAATATTTCTCATCATCATGTCACTAGCAGGAAATTGAACTTAGGTGTGGAAGACAACAATTATTCTACCAATCACCCAAGATAACCCAAATGAATTTGTAATTATTCATATATTTTTCTTATTTGACGATTTTATTATTATTGTTATTATTTCAAAGGAATGTTAGAAGATTTCTATTAAAAAAAATATGTTTTTCAAGCCAGAACCCTTACATGGTTCATGCAGTTCCACCATAATCCTACTTTCAGATGTCTAGTACATATGCAACCTATGTTTATGACATTTTTTCCTATAATTCTAAATAGATTCCTATTGTATACCTTGAAGTAGATGCCTAGATACACACAAAATGTGCATAACATTAGGAACTAAAACTTAAGAGTAAAACTATCCAAAAACTAGTTTCCAAACTAGGAACATCTTCATAATTACTTTTTCTGCTATGGATATTGGACCATATTCCCTCTTTTCCATGCTACATCTTTGCCAAATTCGACCACAATTGGATCTAGTTGTAGTTCTACAATGAACAGGTCCTCCATCTCCACCATTTTTTAGTGAATGGTTTCCATCTTGGTTCTCAATTTACTCTGTAGATGATTAATTTTAAGTTTCAATAACTTGTGCTTGGATTTGGTTAAAAAATGGAGGGAATTGTGAGCCTTTTCTTGTACCTCTTGACACTGCTTGAAGGTGATATGCGTGCTTTCCATAGCCTCAAGGACCATGTCTAGGATTTCATTCATTTCAATGGTTTCATAACCATAGAAGAGGAGGCCACATTCGCCATGGAGGAATTACACAGCGTTAACACCAATTTGAGGGAGCTAACTTTATTAACCATTGCATTTTTTGAGCCAAACCATGTAATTGGAGGATGATATATATACCTTTTTAATGAACACAATCCCGAGGGAACCGTTGCTAAAACTATGAGAGTCATCATGAATTCTACTTTTCTTCCCTGTATCCATTGAATATAGGGGTGGGATCTCCACAGAAATTCAGTTCATAATTCTTTCTAATACAAAAAATTGCTACAAAGAAGAGAGGAAAATTTCCTTGGCATGATGCAAATTGAATGCAACCTTATTGGCCGAATAATTAATCGAAACCCAATGTTGATCGAATGATACATAAGGTAGCAAAAGGAGGACTCCACATGCCAGGGGTGTTATTGCTAATTTGACATGAGTATTCCAGGGGAGACAATCAAAGCTTGTCAATAAATGACAGATGTAAAATCTTCGAATCCATCATGTCTAAGACTTTAATTCTCTAGCTATTTGTTTGCTCCTTAGAATTCTCGACTTTCCACATTATTGAATTTTCATAAATGTGATTTAATATTCCCTCTTTGCAATGTGGAAACATCATGGCAATGGGGAATTTGATTAACATTCATTATTCAAATATATGACCCCTTGAGTAAACCGTGTTCCCTTATTTGTTAAAACATCCACATGGAATTTAAATTCCTTAAAACATGAAAGAGTTCAACTTGCTCAAACTGTTGAAGTTGAAGAAGAATATGAAGCTCCATGGGAGAATGGTTACATTTAGGATGATGTTTGGCCTCACATACTTGTCCAATCACTATCATGGAATCACCAAATATCAAATTCTCTTAATCTTCTTTTTGATTGATTGGTTTAAACCTTTTCGAAGATTGAGGAACTCTTCTTGATTATTGGTTTCTATTCCCACTCCCTAAGAATATTCTGTCTCAAATTTTGTATTGGGGCCAAGAATCACCCCTCCCACT
>APFE030607136.1:86075-101116 GCA_000404065.3 Pinus taeda
TAGTATTTTTACATTGATAGGTGTTCCACCTATTGGAATTGGAAACTTTAATTTTTTTATTAATTAATCTTTTTGATCAGATGGTGTAAAGTGAAAGATGCCGATATATTCTTGTTGTCACCACTCTATCAATGAATGGAATTGAAAGTAATAACTTCCTTGCATATCCAAATTATATGTTTAAAGCATACTTCAATTATTTTTTTCCAAAACATGATTAAAATTTTACCATGCCTATTCTTGATAGGCACGTATGTTAATTAGTGAGAAATGAATTTAAAAACAAAATTGTAAAACCATATATTACAACATGGATTGTGGATTGATTCAAATTATAACTCTTCATATTCTGAAACGTATGCCAGCTCATCCAAGTAGCAAGTAGGCATACCAATTGGAAAACATTCATGAAGTGAGTGGTTTCCTATGCTTTCCATTCTCATAGAACGAAAATTATTAAAGAAGCCACCTGGTAGTGAACTCTATTAATAACACCACACCATTACCCCTTCTTCATCCCCATTGTTGGTTTTTATTTTGTGTGTTTTTAGGTATCGAATCCTTTTTGCTGCCAATATTCAACCACTTGGAAACCATCTTTCTAATGGAATTTATTAAAACCCACACGGTAATGAAAGTTAATAATGACGCATTACATATTTTTCAAATCTATGAGAATCGTTGTAACAAAAATTATTAATTAAACAATGCCGTAATGAAAATTATTAATTTGGCCATGCAATAGCTAGAGAGGCTACTCAATAGGCAATTTTTCAAATGCTTGATTCTTTTTATTGTGTGTGTTCAAGTCATTGAATGATATATTTAGGTTACTACCTTTTTAGGTTTTCTTTAATGAGGTTTTATATGATATTATACATATTTGAAATTGTCGGCTCTTCGAGTTGCACAAAAATATCTTACATAAAATCAAATAAACGGGGTTGTGAATAGAATTGAAAGCCAAGGTTCCCATTTATTGCTCAAGTTCAATTTCACATTCAGGTTCACCCAGATTTATCTTTCGATATTTGTTTGCTTTTACTTTTATTAAGTTTTAATAAATTAATTGTGGTTAACGGATTTGTAGAGGTTAGATACTAATAGAGAGTCTTGCCAGGTATGATTTGATACAAAGCTTCAATTGGCAGTTTCTTTCAGGCGCAAACGAAAGTGTGAGGTATGTAGAAATTCAGAAAACCTAATTTTTTAGAAAATTAGGGATGATACCAGACATTATATGCATGTTTACTATGTGTAAAAAAACATTCTTATTTTTTTCACCTCGTGCTTGTAACATTCTCTTAAGGCTTTCCTCAAAATTTTATTAAGTTTTAATATTATATGCATGTTTATTGTGTGTAATAAAACATTATTATTTTTTTCACCTCGTGCCCATAACATCGTCTTAAGGCTTGCCTCAGTTATCAAAATATCATAGCCTTTCATTTTATTTAATAAATAAGAAAATAAAAATTATTACAATATCTCTCTTCAATATCGTACTCTGATAGAAAATTTCACTCTAACATATTCTTTTTTAAAAAGATTAGATGTTTTTCATAACCTGTAAAATAGTTAAGTAAGAGATATTAATAATAAATGAAATGAAACTTAATATAATATTTTTTTTTGTAAGTCGAAATTCTATTCATCTGGAAAAAGAGATATACATCCAGAGTAACAAAAAAGCAGATGGTCTCACCCTGACTAGGTTTATTGACCATTGTTTGCAACATGTGACAAAAATAGAAAAAAGAGAATAAGGACATCATCCACAAACATGAAGGCCACATAACGTGATGGATTCTAGATTTCCGGGGTTGTTCCTAGAGGAGGCAGAGGGTGGAAGTTGCACATGACATGCCCTTCGAAGTGTGCCATCCATGTCTCCAGCTTTTCCACTTTTTCTAAAACATGGATTTAGCCACGCCAGAACACCACCATGCACTCTTTAACATGGCAATGAAAGTAGTGCATTCTATCCAGGGTGGCCACTAGCTCAGTATGCTCCTCCCATCAAATCCTTTTAGTCGACTCCACCCAATCCAACAAAGTTTGAATTAGCTCGCAAAAATTCTCCAAACACCAATGTTGAATTACCCACAGGCCAGGAGCTGAACTTTTTCCAGACCTTCAGATGACCTTACCACCACGCCACTGAGGTTGTTGAGACCGCCCTCCACGATAGGTCGCCTACTTGCTACCTCCGCAACCATCACACACTCCAACACCCATCTGTCAGGAGAGACCGACAGTCTTGCCATCCTGGCGTGTCCCAACTGCCACCATTCCTAGCTCCACAGATTGAATTGGCTTGTCCTGGTCCCTGTGCCCCTCTAAGCCTGGCTTGGCAGGGAGGGAGTAATGACCACACCGAGGGGAAGGCCACATGTTGAAAAGACCAATAAAACCACTACTTGTACCTGACTCAAGACTGTAGGAGCCACTCACAACCTTAAGGGCCTGACCCACTGTAAATCACCAAGATCGCCTCACCCTGAGCCCAGACCTCCTATCACCCAGACTACTCCATAGACAACTACACACAACAACCCAAGTATTTCTACTCCACCAATTGGGAACTCAAAGTTTCCGGACTTTCAGAGCATCGAGAGATTTAGAAAATAGAGATAGGGTTAATCTCACCCTTGGTCGAAGCTCCCCAAGGGGCCTCTCGCAGACCACACCAACATACACTACAACAAAACCTTACTATTAGCGTCCCATTTTTCTTCCTTTTTTTGTGTCTAGATGCCATTTGTGGTGTTATTTGCATCCATTTATGAAAGATGGTGCAAAACTTGATGTAAAATTTATATCTTGTTTTGCACCAAGTCTTGCACCAAGTTTAGCACCAAGTGTTGCACCAGGGTTTGCACCAAGTTTTACACCAGGTTTTACGTCAAGTTTTGTGCTACCCTTTCCACCAGGTTTTATGCTATGTTTTGCATCAATTTGGGCACATAATTTTGTTTCACCTACTTTTGCATCTTCTATTGCATCCACTTTTTGCGCTTACACTTGCATAAACTTTTGCATCATTTTTGGCATCCTCTTCTACATCATTTCCTGCATCCATTTTTGCATCCCCCTTTGCTCCAAGTTTTGTGTCACGTTTTGTGTCTAACTTTTCATCTACTTTTACATATACTTTTGTTGCATCCGCTTTTGCATCTTGCTTTTCATCCACATTTTGCATCCATTATTCTGTCCACTACTGAATCCACTTTTGTTGTGCGACAATTTCCACCTAGTTTAGCTCCTACCTTTGCACCCTCTTTTACTTCTAATTTTGCATCCTCATTTGCATATATTTTTGCATCCCTTTTTTATCCACTTTTGGATCAGGTTTTGCATCTCATTTTGCATTTTACTTTTGCATCGATTTCTGTTGCATCCACTTTTTGCGTCCACTTTTTCACCCATGCTTACATCCAATTTTGCATCAAATTTTCCTTCTTATTTTTTAACTATCATTGCATCCACTTTTGTTGCACTAAAATTTGTGCCATGTTTTGCACCTACTATTGTACCCATGTTTGCTTCCACTTTTGCATCCTCTTTTCAATCCAAATTTGCATCAAATATTGCATCTCATTTTGCATCCACTTTTGTGTCAGGTATATGAATCAGGTCTTGTGTCTTATTTTGAAACTACTTCCATTGCATCCATTTTTGCATCCAATTTTGTGTCCAATATTACATTCATGTTTGTGTCCACTTTTGCATCCCTTTTTGCATCATGTTTTTCATCCAAGTTTGAATCTTTTTTTTTCTCTGTTGTTGCATCCACTTTCGTTGCACCACAATTTGTGTCATGTTTTGCACCTACTGTTGCACCCTTATTTACTTCCACTTTTGCATCCACATTTACATCCTCTTTTGTTTCCAAGTTTGCATCAAATATTGTTTATATTTTTTCATCCCCTTTTGCATCCACTTTTAAATCAAGTTTTGCATAAGGTTTTTCATCTCATTTTGCATTTACTTTAGCATCTATTTTCAGTGCATCCACTTTTGCATCTAATTTTGTGTCCATTGTTGCACACATATTTACATCTACGTTTACATCCTATTTTGCATCAAAGTTTTCCTCCTTTTTGCATCCAATTTTATGTCATTTTTTCCATTTGTTGTTGCATCCACTTTTGTTTCACCACAATTTGTGCATGTTTTTCACCTACTATTCCACCCATGTTTGCTTCCACTTTTACATCCATGTTTGCATCTTATTTTGCTTCCAAGTTTGCATTGACTATTGCATATATTTTTGCATCCACTTTTGTTTCAGGTTTTGTGTCTTATTTTGCATCTAATTCTATTGCATCCACTTCTGCATCCAATTTTACATCCATTGTTTCACCCATTGTTGTGTCTATTTTTGGAGGCAATTTTCGACAACCCACACAAAAAAACTTCATGAGAATTGAACTTTTAGATGTGATTGTTAAATGACTGCCTCTAAATGTTCAATTCTCATGACTTTTGGGGGAGGGGGATCCTTTCATGTATTGAACGAGGAAAGGGGACATAAGGGTAGGATGGATGGGTAGAGGTGGGAGGTCCAAGTATGGTTTACTGACATCTATAATCCTAGTATTAGAGAATGAGAAGGGGGCTTACGACTAAATGGTATAGAGGTTGGGGGGCCTAGAGGGAACGTAACGAGAGAAATTAATAAGGGAACATTCAATATTTGTGATAAGATGATTATGGGCCCTAATATCACAACCCATAATCCCATAACCACTAAATTCCTTATCCTCTTAATCCCCAATCCATAATCCCTTAACCCCTACACTCATAATGCATAACCCAATAACCCGTTGATCTCTTAAACCCTAATCCACTAACCCATTAACCCCTAACCCCTAACCATGAATCCCTAAATGACCTAATCCCTAACCCTTTATCCTCTTAAGCTTCAACTCTTAACTCTTAACCATTAAACCCTAAACACCTTAACCCCTAACCCCTATCCACTTAAATCGCTGACACCTAAATCCCATAACCCTTAAGCCTTTAACCCATACATCGCCTTACCCCTCAGCCCTTGGTGTTTAACCTTTAACCTCTAATGCCCTTAACTAGCACCTATCATTTGGGAGAAGGCTTAGGGGTTCTAGGAGTTAAGGGGTTTAGGAGTCAGGTTTAAGGGTAAAGGGTAAAGAGTTAGAGATTAGGGGGTTGAGGGCCAAACGTTTGAGGTCTATGGGTTTTAGGGGTTAGTGGTAGTACATTTGGGTCGAAAACCCGGTTTAAGGGTTAGTGGTTAATGGTTTAGTGCAATAGTACATTTGGGTGCAAAACGTGACACTGTACTTTGGCAACTCAACTGTATTGTGGGATTTTACTTGCATTTTTTGTACTTTTTTTAAAGACCCGACTTTCGTCAAATATATGATTATAATTGCGTTCACCGAACATCTGACGACAATTTAATTTTCGTCGGATATCCAACGAACATTAGTATTATTATTAATAATAAAAAAATTCAATGTATGTCGTAGATAAAATATTTCATTATGCATGGTTAAAAAATATTGACATGTATTTAAAATATATTAATAAAAGAATAATATTTTGATATGGAAAATGTGATTTATAAATGAAGTATTTCATGTCCATATTAAGTAAAATATTTCAATGTCAACTATGAACATATGAATATATTATATAAAGTAGTTAAAAATATATATATTTTTATCGCTAAAAATTGACCCCCCTTGGTGGGTTTGAAGTGGGTTTACATTGTCGTAAAGTTGAAACTAATCATCATGATCTTTCTCTTCTCAATAGCATATCCTAGCTTTTCCATATATGCGAAATAGAGTTATAGGATTACCTTATCTATAGATACCCCATTTTTTACGAGATTCAAGGGATGTTGTATTGTCTTTTTCAATATTTGGATGGGTTGTTATCTACATTCAACCAATACATGTATAGCTCTTTTTATGAGGGATGTCCTTTAAAGCAGGTATTTATACTTGCGTGGCTTTCCTCTTTTGAACTTCTAAAGGTGTCACCTCCTTCCTTGTTACCTTTCCTACTCAGGGCCGAAATTGACATGAGTGATTGACATTTGAACATAACTAGCATGGATCTCATGTACAAAAGATGGAGAGACTCTTTGAATATTAGGAAACATTTTCTCACCAAAAAAATCAACTTTTGAAGAATAAATCCTATGCTAAATCACACCTACCTTCTCATTTTAAAGATATTTGTGAGCTTTCACCGATGACCCTTAAAGTCAATGCCCTTTAACATCTTCAATGGTGGAATAAAAGGCATTGTAATATGAGGTGAACAACATTCCCTTCAAATTTGTCAATACCTATAAAGACACCTACAATATATACTCCTCCTTTGACTCAACATTAAGTTTTGGTTTTTTCCACTTCCTTTGCATACCCTCCCTTCAAGGGCATCCTCACTGGAAGAGCTCGTGGTTGAAATATTACGACAACAAAAATGGGGCACACCATCTCCTTACGGGGTTTCAAGGGAGTGCTATTAAAAAATAATCATATTATCCCCTATATCCCTTAAGACCTTCTCAACACATAAATGAAATGACATAGTAATAAATATACCCAAAGATAGATCTCATTGTTCAAGGTCAAACAAAAATAGAAATAATCACACTATGGGTTAAGCATTGACATTGAGTTTTGCTAAAATCAAGGGCCCCCTTTCAAGATTGTGACCTTGTTTTAGGATTCTTAAAGGGAATTTTTAAAGTCCACATTAAAGAGGGGATATTTTCACCTTATTTGTTGCAACCTTTTCCCAATATGAATCTATCTAATAGATTAGATTGGATACTTCATGTCCTAGATTTCTAGAGTACCTAATCAATTCTTTTGAGGCCAACTCCCTAGCCCCAACTAGAATTTAGTCCTATTAAAGAGGAAAATTGAACAATCCTACCGAAAATAGATATTTTTCCTTCCTTTTGATTAATTTACAACAAACCTCAATGCCTCTCCTTTCTTATCTTCCTCTTCCATTCCTCAACTCATGGGGTACCTTTACACCTCAACCCATGTAAGTGGACCTAAGTCCATGGCACAATCCATCACACTCTAATATGGTTCAAGTTGTCTCCCCAAAACTATTGCATAACACACCTTACAATGCCAAATGGTTAAGTCATCTCAAACTTGTGTGTTTTTTTCCTTCATGGAACACATTCTAGCTAGTGCTCATTAAACATGATGCACTAACACCACTGACACACACCAAAAGTCGAAGATACCCTTAAGATGTGGGATGCACCCAAGTGCTTAGATTAAACCCCCACAAAATACACCTTCAACTTTGGATGTCCCAAAATAGTAATATTCTAACCCAATATGGCCTATTTGATGGATTTGTGTAATGTGCTCCTTATCAAATCCTTGCATCTCCTTGGAACTCCATGAAAAATCTACTCCAATGGTCATCTTCCAAGTTCCAACATCTCCTTTTGCAACACGACATGCCCATTTATATATATTGCAACAACCTTACCAACTTCTTTAGTGGGTTGCACATCTATTTCACCTTTCTTCTTCATATTGCAAAGTGATAGTGCCAAGGAGAGGGTATCAATTTCGATCGAGGAATGTTCACTTAGTACCACTACCAATTTTCCTTCATGTAGCTTGTCAAATGTCTTAAGTTTGCTTGACAACTTCTCATGGTGTTTAACTTACTTGTCTACACCTCTAAGTGAGCCTACAACCCCCCAACCTCTCTACTATTCCACCTCTTCAACCCTTGTTAGAGTCTTCTTAAATATGCACTCATGCCTCAAGAGAAACATAACACTAGCATCCCAAAGATGCATGCTCGTTCCATCTTTTAATGCCTCGTCAAAACCACATTATCAGATTGCATAAAATTAAATGTTTACATCTTAAGGCAAAGCGCTTACTTTACTTATGACAACCTAAAATATGTGAGTGACTAGGATAGGACTCTACTTTCTCAAGGTGAAATTGTAGGGTCTTACAATCCAATTCACACAACAATTTGAATATACTTAACCTAAAGAAGGATACATACCCTACTCCCAAATTTGTTATATAAATTTTCAGAAACTAACACTTATGTTTAACGATTGAATCGACTTACTATATACTCTCTTTTGTTTACATCCACCTAATATGCAAGAATATATAAATGCTTTCAATATAACCAAGTTAAGAGCATTTGTTTCCCCACAAATTTTGCCCTATAAAATTTAACAAAAAATTCATTGCAAAAAAACCATAACCTTAAAATTAAATTTTATTATTATTATTATTATAAATACCAGTAATATAAAATAAATTTTTCCAACACAACCAAAAATATATAAGACCCTTACTTTTTAAAATTCGACTTATAGTATTTATTATTTTTCACAAGGCCGGAGTGAAAATGCAATCATGTTTTCAAACACAACCAAAAATATGTAAGACACTTGCTTTTTTAAATTCAGCTAAAATCTAATGTGAAAATAAAATATTGCATTTATTGTTATTCACAAGGCCGGAGCGAAGATACAATCATGTTTTCAAAACAACCAAAAATATGTAAGACCCTTACTTTTTGAAATTCAACTAAAATCTAATGTGAAAATAAAATATTGTATTTATTGGTTTTCACAACGCAGGAGTGAAAATGCAATCATGTTTTCAAACACGACCAAAAATATGTAAAACCCTTATTTAAATTCAACTAAAATCTAATGTCAAAATAAAATATTGTATTTATTGTTTTTCACAATGCAGGAGAGAAAAAATGCAATCATGTTTTCAAACATAGCCAAAAATATGTAAGACCCTTACTTTTTTACCAGCGGCAGACCCAATATCTTGCCTCACCATCAGATCTTCAGTCCATTGACTATGCCAAGTTATGTTCCATTTTTAACTTCAATGCATTTCCACCCCCACATTCAGTCTTCCATAGAGGCGGCTACATCTGATATCTCAGCTCTGCAATTCCATGAGTCTGTGGCAGAATCTGTTTGGGGTGAGCATAAACACTTCGTTCCTGACACTTATTCTCCAATATTCAGTCACGCCTTGATTTTCAGCCGTAAATTCTGACAATAAACGTGTTATAATTTTTCTATTGATTGCAGGTAAATCAATAATGTTCTCCTGAGAATGAAAAGGCTTGAAATTATCAGGTGAATTCTTCAGGATTATCTCATTGGTTCCAATCTTTATTGAAAGTTATGTTCATTTAACAATCCATTGCAATCGGTCTATTAGGATTAATATAACTTTCAACATTGAAACTGAAACTTATTCTATATTAGGGTTATTCCATTTTGTTTTATATGATTTGTATTTCTTAGTAATATGTATAATTTTTGGCATTGTTTTGTTTGTTCTATATTTATGAAGGAGTTGTCTTTAGTGTGATTTTTTGGATGTTTTTATAGTGGGTTTTTCAGGGCAAATTTCTCTAAAATCTAGCAGGGATTTATTGAAATCACAAGATTGATGGGTAATCGTGAGTGCCCTAGGGTTTTTCCAATGTGTTGAATCTATATATATAGTCAAAACACTAGTTTAAATAATACAAATCAAGATTTCACCTCAAATTTTTCCACGGATTTTGGCACCAGAAAGTCCAAAAAATAGCACTAAAAACAACTCCATTTATAAATCTTTAAAACTTGTTTGAAAATCCTAAAACTTTCTCAATCTCCCGTCCATAACGTTTTCAAGCTTGCAAACCATGGCTACAACTTTTGAAAGAGATACCTTGGCCAAATTTGGGAGGATGAACATTCTATTACATGAATCTTTTTATGATCTGTTCCATGACTTTTATAACCAAAATATGAATAACACTTCTATTCCAGTAGCGCATAAACTAAAGGAATTTTGGGGTTTCTAAGTTAACCTCATGCACACACCTATAATCATAACCTATGATCTTATGTATTATGATCTTATGTATAGTGGATTTTATCTGATCACTCTACTTATACCTTTGGTCTTTCATTCTCTTCTCTTCTTGCATTTATATAGGATATAAGAACTTATTATCAAGTGGATGTTAGCCTAAACATCTATTCTTATTATGCGGAATTAAATACTTTAAAGAATCTAAAAAAATAAAACTTTAAAGAATCTAAAAAAATAAACTTAATCTATCACTGTTTCTCCCTTTACTATTTATAATCCGAGCTCCAAACTTATTTGAAGTTGCCCACGCAGAGAATCAAACAGCCAAAAATGGGGCTTCTAACCTGATTATGGATTGAGTTGTTCAGCTTCTTCTTTTAAAACACATAGCCTACCAAACAGCATGCTACAATAAGAGCCTGGAACACTTGCTCATGGCAAGGAATTCATATTCAACAGAAGATTGTTGGAGTAGATTCAGACACGCTGTAGTTACAATAAGAACTTGAAGAAACCGATTGCAGATTGAAAGCTTGGCAATAAACATTCCCAGAAAATAAAACAAAGCAATACGGAAAAAAATTTAAATGTGGATTGGTGATCCTGTTCTGTTCAAACGCAGACCAACCGCAAAAACCATATACGGGCTCACTCCTTAGATCTGAGAAAGTAAGAAACCATCCAAGACAAGACGACTGTAGCCGCAGTGCTAAAAATATATTAACAAAATTTTTCTGCTTAAAATATATTAACACAATTTTCACCAAGCAGAAAATGTGAAGGTACTTCCAAGATATGCTCTCTCATTTTGATGGTGTAAAATTGAAGGGGATTGAGATGCTAACTTGGGGACCAAACAAAAACATATATAGCCAAGCTTCCATCAAGCTTCTAATGGCTCTGTGTCAGGGGTTTCACAGATTATGGTAGAGAACTCCAGATGGAGTAATGAACCACTTCAGAAGCTCCAACAAGAAATTATTTAAGTTGATTTCTGTAATTTAAGGAAATTGCTGCAGTTGGTTTCCAGAAAATAAGGAAATGAATACAGTTTACTTCTATAATTGTAGGCAGCAGTTGGTAAAAACTTAATAAAGCTTAAGAGTGGATTGTATTTGATTAAAATTGTGGTGTGCATCTATAGCACAGGGTCTATCTTCACAAACACAAGGCAATGCGTTTTTGTCATTGTCTAATGATATTTGAAAGCACGATATGCCTACCCTCTTTAAAATACCAATTGTCGTATTCTAATCGAGATTCTGTGGATCCTCCAGAAACAGTCAATATGACCGAATATGCGCTTTTTAGTACAATAGTAGTCTGGTCACTCGTAGTCTTATTGTAAATTCAAGCTCTTTAGGATACACAACAAATGCACTTCTCCCTATACACTTGCTACAGAGAGAACACATTCTTTCATTATTGATCTTTACAACTCTTTTTCTACTCTTGTAAAGTTTACCTTTACGCTGGTAGAGACAAGCCAGATAAGTCGATCATATTTAGATAAATACCTGGATTTTTCACAAAAAAATGTATTTGTACAGTATTTATACCTGGAAATTCTCACCGGGACAAAGACTTTTTATTACCGACAAATTGCGTTAGGTTCCAATTAACTTTTTCAATAGTGGTTCGGGAAACAGAAGCAATTGTTGTCAAGAGAAGTAAAGGTGTCATTCATGAAGTATGATGAGAAGAAGAAAAGAAAAAAGAATGCATTATTTACCTGCAACTTAGTCTCCGAAGGTAATAAATGCAATCCCTTCACCCCATCGAGATGGTTCCATCTTCGACAGAGAAGATTTAGCGCCTCATCAAGCATCATTCCATCCATACTCATTCATTGCGTCCAATTTCTGGATCACTGTCCAATTTCAGAATTATTCTCAGCACCACCAATTTCATTATGTCCAATTTGCGGATCACTGTCCAATTTTCGGATCATTCCCTCCTTTAGTTGATTATTTTCCATCAGTCCATCCAATTTCCGGATTGTTAGAATTTTATGTAAATTCCATAACAGACAGGCAAAAAAAAATGCTATGTTTTTACACTCCGTTTTTAATTCAGAAAAACATAAAAACAGAAAATCGCTGGCTGGAAACGGTGTTCCAGCAAAGCAGTTTGGTGTTGCAACAACGTAGTTTGGTGTTGCAGCAACACTATTAGAATTTATGATAATTCAAAAACAAAATTGATAATTGCATAGCGAAAATAATAGAAAAAACGTTTGCGGAATACGGTGTTACAGCAACGCGAAACTGGTGTAACAACAACACAGTTTCGTCAGTTGCTGTTCTTGGTGTTGCAACAACGTAATTTCGTTAGTTGTTGATCTTGGTGTTGCAACAACGCGTTTTGATGTCAAGTCACTTTTTGACTTACGGTGTAACAGCAACGTGCAACGGTTGACGTCAAGTCACTTTTTGACTTACGGTGTAACAACAACGTGTTTTGACGCTTGGTGTAACAACAACGTGCAATAGCTTGTATTCATAAACAGTAAAACCAACTGATACAAATTCGTCTTCCTCACGTAGAGGGATTACAAGAGGAACACTTCAGTTCCAGAAACCAATTTTCATTATCTCAGAAAATTACAGGTTCAGCACTACTATGCGTTTACAGAAGAGACTCACTATTGTTCTTCTAACCTTCTCTTTTTTTTTTTTTGAAAAATAGAACTGTTGTTCATTACATTTATAGAAAAAAACATATCTGAGTTTAAACAGTAAAATAATCAAAATATCTTCTAACGCTTATCTGCGTATTGAATGCAGCAAGCGGTGATGCCTTTCTCAAGAAATCAAGTCGGCGGTTGCAGGGGAATTCAATTCTGAGAATTTAATGCTCATTAATGTGCAAAATATCAAGAGCGACTTTGCGGCATCGAACAATCTGAAATATCTACAGAAGATCATATTTCTATCCAGCTGTTTTATGTTGCAGTTGGAATTAAATTCCAACACTCCCCCTTAATTTCAACTGCTGCATACCCAGGCATTTCCTGAAATGATCAAAACTTCTCTTTGCTAATGGTTTTGTCAAGATGTCAGCCAGCTGATCCTTTGTTCTGCAGTGCTGCAAAACAATCTCACCATTGTTAACCAATTCACGTATGAAGTGAAATTTGGTATCTATGTGCTTTGTTCTTTTATGAAAAACTGAGTTTTTAGACAATGCTATTGCTGAGCTATTGTCACAGTAAATGGTTGTGCCATTTTCTTGTTCATGACACAAATCTCTGAGAACTCTTCTCAGCCACACTGCTTGACATGCTACTGCTGTTGCTGCCACATAATCTGCCTCTGTTGTTGACAAAGACACAACTGGTTGCTTCTTGGAAGCCCATGAGATGGCTCCTAATTCCATATGAAACACATATCCTGATGTGCTTTTTCTATCATCAACACTTCCAGCCCAATCACTGTCCGTGTAACCTGTCAACATGAAACTTTCAGAAGAGGTGTATAAAATACCAAACCCCTTCATTCCATTCACATACCTTAGAATTCTCCTCGCTGCCTGCCAATGAGTCTCTTTCGGTCTTTCCATAAATCTGGAGATTAAACTCACAGCGTGCATAATGTCTGGCCTAGTTGCAGTCAAGTACATAAGGCTGCCAACTATGCTCTTGTAGAATTTTGGATCAAAATCATTGCTGCTGTCTTCTTTGATCAATTTCAACCCCATTACAGTTGGAGTCACATATGCCTTGCTGTTCTGCATGTTAAATCTCTTCAACACTGCTTCTACATATTTATCTTGAGAAATAAAAACACCATTTTCACTTTTGTGTACTTCAATTCCAAGAAAATATCTTAAGAAGCCCAAGTCAGTCATTTCAAATTCATTTTTCATGACTGCTTCAAAATCAGCAATGAGAGAAGCATCATTGCTAGTAAAAATTAAATCATCTACATATAAAACAATAATAATAATCTTACCGTCATTCTCCTTTATGTAGAGTGTGGGTTCACCATCACATTTATCAAACCCATTCTCAATCAGATAAGCATCTATTCTGCTGTACCATGCTCTTGGAGCTTGCTTCAGCCCATAAAGAGCCTTCTTCAGTTTGCAAACTTTATGCTCTTGGCCATCACTTCATAACCTGGAGTTGTTCAACATAACCTCTTCTTTTTCACTCCATTAGGAATGCAGATTTAACATCCATCTGATAAATCTTCCATTTGTGTTGTGTTGCAATAGACAACACTGTTCTGACTGTTTCCATCCTTGCTATTGGGGCAAAGGTTTCATCATAGTCTCTGCCTTGTTGCTGCTTGTAGCCTTTCACAACAAGTCTTGCTTTGTGCCTGTCAATCTTGCCTTCAGCATTGCTTTTGGTCTTATAGACCCACTTAACTCCAATGGCATCTTTGCATTTAGGGAGGTCCACTAACTCCCATGTTTTACTCTTTTTAATTGCTCCAATTTCTTCATTCATTGCTTCAATCCATTTATCTTCATTTACAGCATCTTCAAAATGAACTGGGTCATCAACATAACAATACAAAGCGAATAATGAATTCAGACGGGTATTGTTACTTACCTCTCCTTGTTCATAAATATCATTCAGATTTCTGAATCTTGGTCTTCTTGGTGTGCTTGGAGTTCCATTCGAACTTGAGGGTATTTCTGATCCCTATGGTGTGCTTGAAGAAGCACTTCCTTGACTTCTTAAGGCTGTTCGAATTCCAGCTTGTGGTGTGGTTTGTTGAACTTGCTGTGGTGGAGGAGGAACCATCAAGGAAGGATTATTTGCTGTTGTCCCTTCTTGTTCTTCTTCATGAGACACAATTGTCTTCACATTCACTGTTTTTTCTAAGCTTCCATCCCAAGCTTCATCTTCAATGAACTGCACATCCCTTCTTACAATCAATTTCTTAGTGGATGGATTATAGAGTTTGTATGCTTTTGACTCATCACAATAGCCAACAAACACACACTTCTCCCCCTTACTATCAAGATTTCTTCTTAGCTGATCCGGTACATGTGCATAAGGTACACAGCCGAATACTCTCATGTGAGTGACAGTTTGCGTTTGACCACTCCATGCTTCTTCTGGTATTCTGTTCATGACAACTTTAGTTGGGCATCTATTCAAGATGTAAACTGCGCAAGTGACAG
>APFE030607143.1:0-10861 GCA_000404065.3 Pinus taeda
TTCATGGTTGCTATGCTCTGCCTTTAAGTTTGCTTAATATCAATGTTTTCAGCTGTTTAAGGAGGATTCAAAGTCATTGTTTGCCCTCCTTAGCTCCTCACCTGTCTTTCTCATCCATTCATTTCAGCTAAAGGCATCAATACGGTCTCCTACTTCGCCCCAAAGAACCCCCTGCAAAAACTGTGTCCAATCCCCGCACCCAAAATTGCCTCTCCCCAATTTTCCACCAAAAGCCCAAAAATTTTAAAATCAATCATTCTAATCAGTTTACTAGCCTAATATCAGCGTTACCTTATTAGTCATCTCAACCATTGAAGATTTTACGAGATAGACCGGAGAGAGCCTTCTCCTGCCCCGTAGGGCTAGCTACGAGGCTAAAAGGTTTGATGTTGCCTTGAGGTTTGCCTTCTTCAGCCTAAGGTGAAATTTCAAGCGCTAACATCCCCTAGAAGGGAAACCCTAGATTGCATTGTTTTGATTATGAGACTTCTTAGTGTGAAAATTCCTGAATCTAACACATAAGAAACTCCTACTGCAATTACTGGTTTACAATCTCCTACTTGTTCTTTACATTAACAAGTTATTTAATTGCATAAGCATCGAAGTAAACACTATTGCAACCTTCAAAAATATACAGATCATGCAATGAAATAAACTAAGACAATAACACAAGGGACACCATTATTTTTGGACAATCGTCCCCGGCAAAACCCAATTTGGGAAACCGATGCAGCATATAGAGGGTTTGTATTATTAAGCAGATTTCGTGAATACAACTAGGGTGCTAGAAATGGCTAACCCAACAGAGAATATCCTCGACGGCAGTACCTTTATCCAGAGACATATATTACAGAAAATCAGCAACCAAATGATCAAACCCCATAGCGACTCAGGTTGTTCCCTATGCTAGACAACGAAAGCTGCCCCAAGCACTACTCAGGAACTGTGTCACCCTATCCCGGCTCAGAATCTGCTGATCTGCTCCCAGTCTGTGTCATAGAATCTCCCCAACGTCAGCCTCTGAAGCCCTCTACGACTTATGTGTCAGCCTCTACAGCTTCTGCATCAACCTCTATGGCCCTCTGTGTCAGCTCCTATGGCCTATGCGTCAGCCCTTCTAGGGCCTACGTTGTCTCTCCTGGCACTGCACTGCCTCTCTGCTATGTATTCTTCGACCTCTTGCCAAATTGTCCCTCACTGCCACTGATCACTTGCTCGATTTCCTCAGCAAACCTCGCCCCAGAAAATCGAACTGATTGATCTCTCTTGGAATGTCTCTAACTAACCCTCAAGCCTCCTCGTATACTTTTCATGTTGATGATTCAACAGCTAAGATTAAGTCCCTAATCAATGACTAATATTAGATCTGGCTTGATCCTCGTCTCTTAGAACTTTCTCACCCAGTTTATATTAATACGCATTAATATTTTAATTTTCCTAAGTTTAGACTTAGGGACTTCATTAAAAATATTAATTACTTTAATATCTCTTCATCCATGTGGAATTTCTCAAAACCATTTCTGGGTCTCGGAGATCTCATGTGCTTTAGCCTCTTCACCAAATTCCATGGCTAGAGCACATCCAATGCTACCGAAAATCAACACTCCCTCTTAGCGAGGAATGTGGTCTAGTAATGCCTCACCATAGAAGCATCACACTGATCCTCCGCATCGGTCCTTTGTGTTGATGCTTGGCTTGTTGCCCCACATCCACTACACTGTTGCTTCCTGTACTGCTGCCCATGACACTACCACTGCCATTACTACATATGTACTACAACTCTATCTCAACATGCTGCATCATGTTGTCCATAACACTGCCACTACTAACTGTTGCACTGCAACTTAGTTACCAAGAAGTAAGTAATTGACTTTATCCAAACACTGACATCCTGGTCAGTCTGGAAGCCTTATGATGTTGAAGCTCCCTTTACTGTTATCCTGTGCTCCCTCTGCTGCCACTGCATTGCTATAGACTTCTGCACTCTAGCACTGCCTTGTCACTCCATCACACCTTGTTCCACTCGGCATTTGTCATCATGCTACTATCTTTAAGGGCTCTCGTAGCCGAATGTGATCCAAGAGTTTGGGCACCTCAAGGATCTTGCCCTCCTTTTGTAGTCCTCTCAACTACAGCTCAATGTCTCCCCACCTCTTCTCTAGAGGCGCATGAGCACTCATGGCACAATCGTCATCAGTCTCAACATCCTTTTCCGCCTTTGCTGGAGCAGCCTTTGAGTCGGAAGATTCTCCCTTGCCATTCTTCCTGGGGCACTGAGAGGTATAATGTCCCAACTCCCTACAGTTGAAGCACTTGATCTTGGAGATGTCGTTCTTCTTCCTCTTTTGTACCCCTTGTTGTCCCGTTGATGCAAGTGTTGCATCCTCCTCCTTCTCCTCCTCCCTGATTTGAACTCCCTTACCGCTACTCCCCGCTTGGTCAATCTCCTGAGCTCTTCTTGTCGAAGAGTTGCCCACATCTCCTCCCAACTGGGGAGAGTCACTCTGCCCAAAATGCTTTGGACAAATGTCTCCCACTCCTCTGAGACTGCATTCAGGGCAGTCCTGACCATGAACTCTAGATCTAGTGTAGACCCCACGGAAGTAAGCTGGTTGCAAATCCCTTACAACCTGAGAAGGAAGGGATCTATCTCCTCCTCTTTCTGCATTTGGTATGACCTTAGTTGATTCTCCAATAATTCTTTTGCACGGAAGAGCCATGTTATAAGGTGGTCAGGGTCTCCCACATCTCCCTTGTTGTTGTCTTCTCAGCAATATGTGGTATTACATGATCCTTCACCCCGTCTAGGATCATGCATTCGCCTTCGCCTGGGCCTCCTCATACTTCTCATTTGCATCAGGGTCAAATGGGACAACTACTGTTTTCAAGGCATAGTCCTTGATGCAATGTTTATCCATAATTGCCAGGATCCTTGCCTTCCAGATGACAAAATTGAAGCCTCGTCCAATCTGTCATGACCCCTCAATCCGTTCACTGCCATCTTTGCTCCTATTCTCTAGACTCCCTTTGAGTCCTGATTTCCCTCTCGAAATTTCTCTGGCCAACTATCGAATCACTCCTCTCCAATCCTCCTTTGCCGCTGTATCTCAGATCTAGATTTCTTGGCTAGAAATTTGTCGAGGTAGTGTTTCCCTCTACCTTGGTTCAGTCTCCTTAGACACAGTTTTGCACCGACAAAAACAGTGTCCCACCAGCTCCACAAATCAAAATCTGCATAGCTCCCTTAGCCTCGGCAACTCGAAGAATCTGAGCGCTTTAGGCTCTATGCAATCTCTGCGTGGGCTAAATCTACTCTTCCCGACCAACTGCGTCAATCCTTGCTAGCTCAGAAGGATGACGTAGCTCTACGTGAGCCTGATCTGCCCTCCTCTGCCTCTGCACTAGCCCTGATGGTTGACGCAGCTACTGCGTGGCCACCTCCCAACGACTGCGTCTTCCTCTCCCGACTTAGAAAGCTGACATAGGCACTGCGTGAGCCTCTGCGTCACACTCTCTGCACTGCGTGAGCCTCTGCGTCACACTCTCTGCACTGCGTCACTCCTCTTGCCTCTTCAGCTCTGGAACAACGCTGTCTCTCAGGACAATTGCTTCTCTGCTACAAATTCTCATATTTCTCGGTTGGTGTCTTCAGTCGCCTATGATCTGCAATCACTCTGATACCATGTGAAAATTTCTGAATCTAACTCATTAGAAACCCCTACTGCAATTACTAGTTTACAATCTCCTACTTGTTCTTTACATTAACAAGTTATTTAATTGCATAAACATCGAAGTAAACATTATTGCAGCCTTCACAAATATACAGATCATGCACTAAAATAAAATGAGACAATAACACAAGGGACACCGTTATTTTTGGACAATCGTCCCCGGAAAAACCCAATTCAGGAAAACCAGTTCAGCATATAGAGGGTTTGTATTATTAAACAGATTTCGTGAATACAACTAAGGTGCCAGAAATGGCTCACCCAACAGAGAATATCCTTGGCAATAGTACCTCTATCCAGAGACAGATATTCTGGCAAATCAACAACTGATGATCAGAGCCCACAACGACTCTAGCTGTTTCCTATGCTGGACAGCGAAAGTTGCTCCACGCACTGCTCAAGAACTGCGCCACCCTATCCTGGCTCAGAATCTGTTAATTTGCTCCCAGTCTACCTCACAGAATCAGTGTTGTTAAAAGCGCGATTAAATCGCGCTTTTTTCAAAAAATCGCGAGTTTTTCCCTAGGCCGATTTAATCGCGCTTTTTATAGGAAAAAAGCGGGATAAAAATTTTTTGCCACTTTTTTCGAAAAAAGGCCGTTTTTTCAAAAAAGCGCGCTTTTTTCAAAAAAAGCCCACTTTTTTCAAAAAAAGCCCACTTTTTTCAAAAAAGCGCGTTTTTTTGCCCACTTTTTTCAAAAAAGCGCGTTTTTTTTCGAAAAAAGCCCGCTTTTTGGGAAAAAAGCTCGGGCTGGCGAGGCAGCGCGATTTTTAATGAAAAATTGAAAAAAAATGAAAAAATGAATATTTTTGCACCAAACGATTTTTTCCCGCTTTTTTCCGCTTTTTTCTCGATTTTTCCGCTTTTTTCCGCTTCATTCCCCACGCCGATTTAATCCCGCTTGCTTTTTTAACAACATTGCACAGAATATCCCTAGTGTTGCCTCTGAAGCCCTCTACGACTTCTACGTTAGCCTCTATGGCCCTTTGCGTCCTCTGCGTCAGCTCCTACGGCCTCTGCATCAGCCCTTCTAGGGCTTATGTTGTCTCTCCCGACACTGCATTGCCTCTCTGCTATGTATTCTTCGGCCTCCTACCAAACTGCCCCTCACTGCAACTGATCACTTGCTCAATTTCCTCAGCAAACCTTGCCTCAGAAAATTGAACTCACTGATCTCTCTTGGTGTGTCTCCAATTGACCCTCAAGCCTCTTATACTTTTCCTGTTGGCGATTCAACGATCGAGATTAAGTCCCTAATCAATGGCTAATATTAGATCTGGCTTGATCCTCGTCTCTTAGAACTTTCTCACCCATTTTATATTAATATACATTAATATTTTAATTTTTCGAAGTTTAGACTTAAGAACTTCATTAAAAATATTAATTATTTTAATATCTTTTCATCTGGGTGGAATTTCTACAAATGACTTCTGGGTCTTGGAGATCTCATGTGCCTTAGCCTCTCCACCAAATTTTATGGCTAGAGCACATCTGATGCTACCAAAAATCAACACTTAGAGGGTTGTATGAGCTTAGTATTCATGGGAATAAATCTTTAGAAGCCCTTTCCTTTCTTTCCTTGACCTTAGAAGCACTTCTTCACACGATTATTCATAAAGCCCTAGGTCTTGTGCAAGTTTCTTCTAGGTCTCTTAGAGGATGCGTGTTAAAATTGGCAACTAGGGCCAAACTCTATGTCAGTAATCTTATTTATGGCAGCTGATATTTTTCTTGGATTCCTCTCTTTGAGAGGTGTAGGATTGTTCTAAAGATCATCCAAGTCCAACATGTATTTATGGAGAAATGAATTTATTTTTATTATTAACAATTTGTCAAGGTCAGCCAGCAACAAAATTACCCCAACTTATCCTCAACCTTGCATTATAAATAGAGGCGACCTCAGGTCATTTGTGACACACAATCTCTCATGATCTCTCTCCACTCGTTTGGGTTTGGTAGGAAGAGAGGTCAAGAGGGAGACCTAGCTGTAGTTGAAGATGGTGCACTTATACGTTGTCCTACAGGCGATCAAGCCGCAGTCATGGAGGAGACTTATACGCTGTCCTAAAGGAGATCAAGCCACAGTCATGGAGGAGACTATACAGTGTCCTAGAGGAGATCAACCCACAGTCATGGAGGAGACTTATACACAATCCAAGGGAAGGATCTAGCCGCAGTCATTTGAAGCCCTAGCTGCAGTCATCTGAACCCTAGCCGCAGTCATGAAGCCCTACAACAGTCTTGTGAGGAGGTCTGGCCGCAGTTAAAAAGGAGACCTATTAGCTGTCAAGAGGAGCACCATACGCAGTATAAAGAATCCTTTAATCTGCTGTCTAAAGGTGGCCCTAATCCGCTGACTAAAGGAGGCCCTAACTGCAGTTAAGAAAGGCCTAATATGTTGTCAAGGGAGACATCTAAAATGCAGTCAAGGAGAGACCCTATCGCAGCTAATTGAAGCCTGTTGACAGCATGAAGAAGGCTAGATGGACAGCGTGGAAATCTTTGTGTTGTAGGTGACAGCATGGCAAATAAGGAAGCCTTAAGGCTTGAATTAAAGGGATGTTAGCAAGGCTGGGAGTTACAGTCATAAGGAGAAGTCTGCCTTCAAGACAGCATAGGGCAAAATAGGTTATGCGCTTGGGTGCTGCTAAGATTAGACAGCTAGTCTGAGATCTTCAGGAAGAAAATGCTGCCATTTCAATGTCATTTGGGCAGGAGCTACATCTAGCTGTTGTGCTAGGCCACAGGCCTTAGTACACAACTATAGGTTGAGTTAAGGGTTGTCAAGGGTGGACAACACCTTTAGAAGGCAGTGTAGCATGAGAGAAGGATCTCCAAGGCATACTATAGTCCTCAAAAGCCTTGTCTCCTGACTACGTGGTGGAACTACTGCTACAGAATTTGCCATAACCTATAATGCAGCAAACCTCAATGCTGATATGTTGCAGCAAGGGCTACTAGATTGATGAACTCAAAGGATATGCTACAGTACTCTTAATGACTGATTGAAGACTGTCATGAGAATTCAGGGCTGCATCTTTGAACTGTCATCATTAGCAGAATGATAGACTTTCTACTGATGTCATAAATATCAGTTTTGTATATTTGTACTATCTCTCTTTGCTGAACTATTAAAGAATATAAGAAGAATTGATCAAGGATTTCCCCACATTGGGGTTTGTCTCTGGCTAGTGCCAGATCTTGTGTCCTCTTATCTTGGCTTGTCTTCTACTGTTTATGTTTATGTTCTATCTTCATTTTACTATCATGCTGATGTGATTGCTAATCTGGATATTGATATTGAGCTAATAAGAAAATTGAAGTAAATTGCTCTAAGCATAGAACATACCAAAATTTAACATGGTATCGGAAGTGAGGTGAAGACAAAACCCAAGCAAGAGTGAAAGTGCAATCACTGAAGACAGTTGGACAATGTCAAATGCTCAATGGGTTCTGTTGTTGCACGGATCGTCACGACAACGCTCAGATCAAGGGCTGTCACTCTGATCCACGATCTCTCCGTTTAAGCCTGTCTCTCGCGGCTAAGGGGGGTAGACCCTGTAGGAAAGTGGAAGACCAACTGTGAACCAGTTGGTTTGGGAGACACGAAAGAGAACAACACTAAATGGATTTATTTAAATTTCAATTGACCAGTGCGTTATGAAGGTAATGCTTAAATGATTACTTACTAAATGCTGCAGAATTATAAACCATGTAGAGCAATCATTTACATCAAACAACTCGAACGATACAAGATATCCAGTAAATTCACAATGCTTTAACGATGATCTAGCAGTTTTGAAACTGATAAAGATAAAGCTATACAACCATGTAAATTTGAATATTAACCAGATATCATATTCAAGCGTGCCAAATCACGTAAAAGATGATATTAATCAAAATTTTAGCCTCAGCAAGAAAAAATAGAAAGAGATAAATCCCCGAGCTAAGACTTCATCTGGCAAAATATTTCCCAAAAGTTTTTATGTTTTCCAGAAAAGATTTAAAAAATTTAAAACTAAAAGAAAAATCTAAATCTATTTTTTAAATGAAAAGAAATTCTTCTTTGTTTTTATATTTTATGATATTTTTTATGATTTTAAAAAATTTTAAAAATCTATTTCTTTTTTTTTTTTTTTAAATTTTCAAACTTAAAGCAAACAAACCTTTAAAAAAAAAAAAGAAAATCTAATCTAACTTTAAACTAAAACTAAAAACCAAGATTAAAATCTAAAAATGCTGAGCTAAAACCCTAAAGCCTTTTTTAGAATTTTTTTTTTAAATGAAACAAAAAATAATAAACCCTAACAATCTAAAAATAATGCATAATATATAATATATATATATATTAAACAAAAATAAAACTAAAACAAAAACGTAACTAAACCTAACAAAATCTAAAACGTAAACTATACTTACACTTAAAATATTGAACGCTCCTTAAAAAAAATACGCAGTTTAAAAAAAAAGGGACGCTCTAACCAAACTAATCAAAACGTATGAATATGCCCACGCTCTTACTGTGCGATCGATGGCGGAATGATCATTCGACGGCTAGCAGAGAGGATGCAGAACGCAGGCTTTGAAGGAATTATCCAACGCTTACCCAGAAAACTTTGAATCGTATTGGAGCTGAGTGATATTTCCCTGATGCCCATGCTCTTACCACTCAACGCATTTCCTCATGCCAAACACGTGAAATACCTGGCCCGTGTGGAATGTCCAAACCCTGACGGCGGAGGAGTTTCAACGGGTTTGGGTTTTCTTGTGCAGGTCGGTGGCAAATAATCGTAGAAGTTTGCTGGACGGCTGATGAATGCACTGCTGCAAAAATCGATTTCTTGTTTTCTTTTTACTGCTTGATGTGTGCAGGTCAAATTTTTCAGGTAGATGAAGTTGTTTGCAGGTTGGGTGTGTAATACATATAGGTGCGATGGCAGCAAGGAGCCACACGAGATATATATAAAAAAAATTCGTTTTCAGACCCAAGAGAAAATCGATTTGGTTTTGTGGCTGCAGAGGAAGCTTGAGGAGATATGTAGATAATCAATGGAGCTGAGGGGCATATGGTAATGTCGATGATGGGTAGAGATATGGCAGTATACAGATGGATGGATATGCAGGACGCTGGCGGAAAAGGGGCAGCGATTTGTGAGTTCGCTGAAATGAGCAGATGATGATCTAACAGTGAGAACTCAGAAGCTGATTACCATATGAAACCGATGTGAAAATTTTTTCCAGATCTGAAAAACCCTCGGGCAACGAAATAGTGACCCTGCAAAACTTAATTTTTCCACAAAAATTTTATCTCAGATCTGCAACCTGCAAATGGAAAACAAAACCCGGAAGATATATGCAAAAAATTAAAATGAAACCTTGCAAACCGATCAAAATTTCAAAATTATAGCTCTACAAAGCCAGATTTGTCAGTTATCATCAAAAAATATTTTTTAGAACTTTAGATTTACTATGAAAATATTTAAGAAATCTCTCATGCAAAT
This sequence comes from Pinus taeda, assembly GCA_000404065.3. Classification (NCBI taxonomy): domain Eukaryota; kingdom Viridiplantae; phylum Streptophyta; class Pinopsida; order Pinales; family Pinaceae; genus Pinus; species Pinus taeda. The sequence goes on from APFE030607143.1 coordinate 9,231, forward strand.
AATAAAACAAACTAAATGACTAACCCAGGATCAAAACTAGCTGGGCTCTGCAAGAAATGCTTGTGGGAGTTGGCTGGTTCAGCCGAGAACTTCTCCAAACACCCACTGATCTTCTTCAGCAAGATTTTCCTACACAACTCACTTTAACCATCAATAAAGAGAGGAAAAATAGTACTAGATCTCCATTGCAATAGAGATACCTGCCACTACTTCAGAAACCCTAATACCATTCAAACCCTAGCAAGTGAACAAGATACCTATGCTCAACAATACTCTTCATTAAGCTGCTATTAATGGCTGAAAATTAAAATATGCAGAAAATGAAATGGCTCACAACACTTCAAGAGAGTAACACTAGCAAGATTTCGATCCCAAAGTCTTTCTTTATTAGCACCACAAAAGTTTACAAGAGAGCTTCTTCAGCACAAAACTCAGAGATCCAATGATCTCAAATGACCCCTAGCACCCTATTTAAAGGAAAAATTCCCAACGGCTAGTTTGAGTGATCCACGTCAAAATGATCTCGACTGTCGATGAGGATCAAGATATCTCTTAATCTCATCCGTCGAATTTTTAATGCATTAAAAAATTGAAATTCTCAAGATATTATTATTTTATTGTTTTTTAAGTTTTTATTATTTTATTTTATTTTTAAAATGTTTTATTTTATTTTATTTATTTTTTAGTTTTTTATTTATTTTATGTGTTTTTTTTTTTTTTTTTTATATTATGGATCCTCAAACTCAGCCTTTGGAAAAAATTCCCTAGGACCTAGGACTTAGGACCCATGAGGGGATTAAAACATTTCCTAACCCTCAAGACACTTTACATCACGATTTTTTACAATTTTACATCTCAAGGGGGAAAAGCCCTATGTCATAGACCCTCATAGACCACCCAGTTCTGCGACCAAACATAAGCTAGCAGATTAACACACTAAGATTCTCCTAAGACTCTAATGACAAAATTCATTCCGGCTTTGGGGTCAGGTTGAAGGAAAACTCTGCCGATCATGGATCGGTGAGACGAAAAACCTTCCAAAACGTAGATTATCATTAGAAAATTAGGTCCACCTAGGCAATTTACATACATGACTCAAATCTGCTAAGATTATTTACAATTCAACATGCAGACTGGGTTTACAACTTAATATGATCAAGTGGATGAAGACTGTTGAATGGCACGGACATGTCGATCGAGCGCTATCCCTCTTGCGAAGAAAAGGGGGTATACTGCTATGGGTAGTTGACACGCAGTGGTCAACATCTGGCTCTACTTGGGGACACGTTGCTACATTGTAGGAATGTGAGAACCCAGAATCTGCACCCACGCAACACACAGCGGAAATAAGTAGCGTCCATTCAAAAATCATCATATAACATTTAAGCACATGAAAGATAGAAGCTCTTCATTTATTAACTATCTAGTAACATGAAAAGTAAATCTAATCCTAAAACAGAAACGAAATGCTGAAAATGACAAGGAGTAGGGTTAGAAATACAATACAAAGATGCCCTATGGCATCAGATATCATCTTTGAAGAACAGCTTGAGCATTTGGCCATTCGCAGGTAGATCAAGTGGTTCGCCATCCAATCTGCTCAAGTGGAATGAGTTTGGTCCAGCTATATC
>APFE030607148.1:8365-23289 GCA_000404065.3 Pinus taeda
AGAAACTGTGTTCTAGCTCATGTAAAAATTCCAGATCTAATTCAATTATTCAGCCCATAAAAATTACTAAGATTGAAATTTCAGTTCTGAAGTCCTTGCATATTGTTTGACCGAGACAGTTCAAAATGGGCAAGCGAAGCAAATGGCAATATATCATGAATCTTGAGGTGCAAGACCTCAAAGGCAAAATGAAGTTCTCTAGTAAGGACTTGGTTTGGATGGAAATAAATAGAAAAAACAATAGTATTGATCGAGTTGTTGTAATCCCATTACGACGAGTTGCTAACTTTATCAAAGGAGAGGAAGAAAATCCTATTGCTCCATGTAAATTCAAAAACAAAAAAAGAACCAAAAGAAAGAGCTATCGCTGCATTGCAATATGAGATGTGAGTATTTAAAATATGTATTGTTTATATCTTTTGAAACCATGGTTATCTTTCTTTGTATTGACTAACATTTTAAATTTTTAGTGTAGTTATCATTGTTCATTTGGCCCAGAGGACAAAAGAGGAAATCTTCCAACTAAACGAAGGACCTCATTTGTGCAGAAAAGGAGTTGCCAATGCCACTTTATTGTGAAAGTTATGCGTGAAATTCTTGGTAGAGCAATATTAACTTTCAATATGTATGAACATGAAGATGGGGAAGGTTGGGCTTGTCATGGTCAATATGACACTTTAGGTGAGACCAAGACCTTGCATATGCCAAAGCTTTCAAGGGACATTGTTGCATATGTAGAGATTTGTTTCTTTTTGGGAGTGCTTGCTGATGTAGTGTATAGAACCCACATTAGGAAACATGTTGACATCGATGTGGCAGCTCGAGATAGAAATTTCTTCTTATGCAGGAAAGATAGTGTAAATATCTATAATAGGTTGGCGAAGAGAAATGATCAACTTCACAAAAATGATGAAATGAATGTAAACCTTTGGTATCAAAAGCATCGCATAGATTTTTTCTTTTACCAAAAGCCAAATGGTGTGGAGGTCCCTTTTATAATAGGGATTCAAACAAAGTGGATGTTGGAGACAATGGTCAAGCTATCATACAATAGCTTAATAGCCATGGATTCAATATTTAACACAAATAAATATGGGGTAAGTCAAATACCAATGATTGATCGAATACATTTATTTAAGTTGTATACATTCAAAATAATTAATAACTTGTATTTGACTTTATCTATTTGAAAATGACAGTATCAGTTGTATACACTCGTGGCATTTGATGAACAACAAAGCGGGGTGCTTGTTGCATGGGTTGTGGCATCATGAAACACATCAGATGATATTGCTATATGGCTGGAGTAGCTCATGTGCAAGTGTTTCCAAACCCGTCTTGATTGGAAAGTCAATGCTTTCATGGTTGATGATGCATTGGCTGAAATCGGTGCCTTGAGGTAACTTTAATATTGTCATGATATAATTAAACTTGCATTTTTTTCTAAAAATAGCACACTAAAATGCATTGAGTATCGCAGGAGGATCGCAGGTTGTGATGTGATCTTATGCGTTTGACATGTACGGAGGGCTTGGTTAAAAAATGTCAATCGGTTGGCCACTAGTTCCATAAAAGCCAATGAGATGTTTAGTGAATTAGGTTTCATCATGAAATACACTCAATTATGAAGTGGAAGATGCAATCAATCAATTTTTTTTATCAAAGTTGCAGATAAAAAGAAGTTCTTAGACTATTTCAACAAGAATTGGGTCATTGGAGATAAGATTGGTAAGTAAACATTTTTTTCATATTATATGAATTTTTTTCTTCTATAAAGGTGATATAGTGAGACTGATATCGTTCTATTTTCAATTAGGTATGTGGGTGAAAGGTTGTCGGGAGTTTCCTCATGCAAATTAGGAGACCAATAATGCTGTTGAGTCATACCATTGTTACCTAAAAACAACATTGTTATCTGATAGAAGGAAAAAATGTGTCCGGAGGATGGATTGGTTATTGCATATGCTACTAATAACAGTTGAACCTTGTTATCGGTTCAAGGAAATCGTAAAAGAAGAAGGATTTCTAAACAACTACAAAAGAGAAAAGAAGCTAGAATCATTAGTGGAACAAGCAAGAAAAATTCTGGATACTGATTGTTGTCCTCATGAGAGCATAACCGTGCTTATTGGGTGAGAAGGCAGATAGATCGAGGTAAAAAATACCTTGTCACCTGGTATCATATGGATTTTATAACGTGTGAATGTCCATGGTCTATCAATGGAAACATTTGCAAGCATGCCATAGAGGTTAATTGGTTGTATTTCCACTCAGATAATTCAAGTCCATTGCTTCATTAGCATGTAGAGGATAACATATGCAATGACCCATCTGAGATCAATATAGAGCCTTAAAACCATGATGTAGATGTCGATGCTACTCTTATGGCTACAAATATTGTTGATGCAGATGCTGCGACACTTCATTTGGCAAGGGAGGAGTTGTTTAGCTATACACATCTATTTTAGATAACCCTCCTACTACTTTGATGAAGACAATCCAGTTGACTGGTATGCTTAAAAAAATGTTGGATGAAGCCAATAATTTGCACGTTACTGATTTTGACTTCACACCTGGATTGGGTTCTCTTGATCCATCTTTGAAGAAGAAGAAAAATTTCTTTAGCCCCACAAAGAAAAGAAGAAGCAACAGAAAAAATAATGGTTTGGAAATTGATTTAAATGTTGATCCATCAAAATATGAACCATTTGAATTTCGATACATCAATAAGCGAGGACGTCATCGATCAAATAATGCCCTGTCTATGGTTCCAGGTTAGTTTCATGTATTGAATAGAGTCATGGTTTTAGATTTAAGTATTTAATTATCACCATTCTTTAACATGTGGTATGTTTATTTTTATAGCAATGCAACAATTCCCAACCATGACAATAACCCAATACCAAAGAGAGATGCAAGCCCATCCAACCTTACCTGACATGCCAGGTACATTTGACACTCTTTCATTGTGTGTGCACATATACCTTGATGCTCTAGCAAATTTCTTTGCGATAACGTTTAACACTTTTCTAGGTAACTATAGAATAAGTGGAGAAGCATCATCTTCTACTATGATTCATCATCTATGGAAGGACTTCAACTCTAGTGGGAATCAATGAGGTATGCACAAAGAATAGATAAGCTAGGTTTTCATGGCCTCGTCAGGTGGGTTGCCTTTTCTCATATGATAAGTATAGCTATGTTTTCCTATTGTTATGTTGTTATGAAAATACCTTTTTTATAATCTATTCATGGTCACTGAAAAATTAGGACTGCCAAATGTGATCATTGTCAGTGCTTATGTTTCTTCCCAAACAAAGTTCAGTCCTCAACACCTTCCCCCACTAAGGTGTTAATTGTATTTCCTATGCCAAAGTCATGGGCTTTACATGCCTTTTTATGCTTGTTCATGGTTGAGGAGAAGGGCCATCAAATGGGTTCATTGCCCATGCTGTTATTTTTTCCCTATCCATCATGCTGCCTGTCAAATAGAATCTCTTTACTTATTTATGTTCATGCAACATGTTTAATTTTTATACTTAAACATGTAGTTACTATGTTCTCATACCTATGTTCATGGTTCGGTGTTTATTAGATTTATAGATGTTTATATTTTACATCTTTATAAATTTATGGTTAGATGGTCAAAGGCCAATGAGGTTTGAACCTTATCATTGCATTTTTTGTTGTTGGATTTTTTATTCCTTGCCTCTAGTTAGAGATCTCGTTGGATTTTCATGACTTCATCAAGTTAATCTTGCCTTCATGGAATAGTATATGATAGCGTAGTAGATTTTTATGTTATTTTGAACATGCCCTCTTCATGATTTGTTGATGTTCACTGAGTGATGTTCTATCTTTTTATGCCTATGATAAAGTGTTAATTGTCCTATTGCCCAAATCAACGTCGGTTGTTATCTTTTAGTTGTGTATTCGGTGAAAGTGTTTATTTTGATCTTGTGTGCTCGTGTATATATGCATGTTGAAGTTCCTAGTCACATATAGTTTATGGTCTGCTAGGATAATGATGGTGTTGATTAATTTTCAAAATTTTAACGTGGATGTCTTTTTTTTCAAGTTGTTCTACAATTCTGCTTCCAACCAAGATTGTCCATGCATTGAACCTCATTGTGGAAGACATAAATTCTCAGCCAAGCACACAATGTGGTCTTTTTCCAAGCATGCAATTCTCATCCAAGCACACAACGTGGTCTTTTGCCAAGCACGCAATGTTTATCTATACAAATATTTTTTGTTGTAAAATGCATCATGGAAGTGATGGTCATGGTTGAAGGCTTGTATTTTATCTAGTCCATGGTTTTCCAACTTCCAGTTGTACAGCAAGTGATAAAGTTGTGATAGATTAATTTACCTTTTGTATAAGCATCATTACATGAAATGATGCTCTGGAAGCGTGAGGGAAGTATTATTCAATACTGTGGTAGTTTCCACGGTCTTGAGGAAACAATTCTAACATTTTGTAATAAATTGAATATAATGAAATCCATTGCAGTGAATTTCTTGCTAGCAATCTGTTATATTTCCAGACTTTTGATGTTCAGCTCCACTCCATTTTGGTATCTTCCTTTTTATGTCAGTAAAGTAGATCCGTTGCAATCACTGTACTTATCATTCCAATGGTAGCCCCTTTAAATTATTAATTAACCAATTTAAGCTAATAAGGAAGATCCTTGCAAGTGTCCACTCTATTCCATCTATGTTCCTCAAACATGCCAATGAAAGCACTGGTTCATTCTTTGAAATCTGCTCCCTTCACCATATTTCCATTGTTGATCAAATTGTTTTTTGATGCATATAATAATGACAGTATTCCTATACCCACCTACCCCTGATAGTTGAAAGGGCTTAGGCATTTTCTAGGAACTACAAAATCCCATGTTACATTACACTTGATAAATGTTCCAAGATTTTTTGTCCTTGCTCATTTCCCTTAACAAAATTTATAAAATTTGATAGCATTTAAAAATATCGATGGGGTTCAATTATTTGAAACAGAGTTTTAGGTTCTAGAATTCCACAGAAGGTATATTTAATGATTTTTTTTAATCATTTTTTTATATTCTGGAGTACCCAAAAGTGTGACATTTATGTTGGATTAATTCTGAATCCAGACGAATCCATCTTCCCCAGAATAATTAGTCCTGGGGAAATCATAGACATCTCTGCATTGTCATGAATTTGACATGGTTTAGGCTCAGAAATGGCATTGGTTCTAACATAATTTATAAACTTTTCCATGCCCACAGTGCACAAAAGACAAGTAGAATCCCAAAATATATGGATCTTATGATCTAATCACTTCCAGAATTGTAAAACTCTTAGCCACTTAATAAAAGCAGAGTCTAATTGTTCTATGTTTTTACCCTTTTATAGGCATATTTTCTGGTCATTTACAATATGCTAGTTGTAGGATCCAAATACAAATCCATCATACTAAACCCATCTTTTAAGCTGCAATTTGTACAACAGATTTAGATTTAGTGTAATACAAAAATAAATTGATGGAGAAAATGATAATGGTATTTAATTATTCATGTCCATTTTCAAGACTCAAAACAAAAACTACATGCCTGGAATATCCATGAAATCTGCCCAAACCATCCCTGAAATGGCCAGCAAGTCCTCAAGTCCCTAATGAAGTTCTCAACAGTTTGTGTACATTTACTAGGGTTCCCCAAGTGCCTGAAATTCCGGAACAACTGGTAACCGGTTTTCTTTTTGTGGGGGGTGGCGGGCAGGTCCCTGTTCAACATAATGATTAAGCTATTAATTCTTTCAATGAGTTTAGATGTCAACCAAAATTTGTTTAGAGATTTTGGCACAACTTTTGTTGCTCAAGAAGCTAACCATCACTGTTAGACCATTTGTATACAAGGGGTATCTCAACCAGCCTCTGAGGATGCTCTTCTAGAACCATGTCTTCATGGATAGGCAACAACTACAAAAGTAGTAATCAACTCAGAAATCGACCAAATTTAATGCTTCTTCACATGCATTGGTGTACATTGACTACCAACATTATATGGCTTCTTTTTCAATTTTAAGCAAGAATGGGGTGAATGTTAATATGCTTTGGACAGTCTCCTTGGAAAGCATAGAATTATTGTTCAATATAGGAGTAGACCTTATCAAAAGCATAATCAAATATTAAATGTTGAACAAGAGTTTGCAATAATATGAGCTGACAAGTTATTGCGTCATTCTGGATACAAAGTCATTACTGGATTTGAAGGAATGAGTTATTCATGAGAAAACAACCTTATTTATATGCCACAAATGCTTTAATGATGATTGGTTGGATTATCTAAGGCATGTTCCTATTTGAGAAACGAATCTAGGTTGGTATTTGATATTTGTTATTTCTGATAATAGAATTACTAAGCAACAAGTTCTCGATCAAACCCGCTTCTACAAGAATTCTACAATAGAAAGATAGTTTAGATTTTTAACTCATGTTGCTTGGGAAAATTTGCAGATGTCTTCCAAGAACTACTCCATGGACTGCCACCAGTTCGAGGAAAGTTCTACCAACATATGAGGTAACACAAGAAGACGAGATGTCCTACAACACCCATCACTACCATTGCTTTTGGGGCAAAGCAATTCAAGTTGGGGGATTGTTACAATACTTGAGGATGATCAATTTCATCATTAGTTATTGGTATTCATTACTGAAAAGACAAAAATATTAGTCTAATGATGGGAATCAATGAAAAAGGCAGTCATGAAATCTAACAAGGCTAATTAGCTTAATTATGTCAATCAGTATAGAGAAAAGTGGGAGTTTACAAAAATGGCTAGTCAGTGAGCGTCAGTAGTCTAATTTTTAAAATCTGGGAGTTTTCATTATGAGTAGTCTTTTAGGCATTATAATGGTAGGCTCTATGGGAAAAATGATATTGCAAGTAGTTTGGAATTGACTATTTGGGCCAAGACTATCGTTCATATTGCCTTGGATTTACCCTGAGTTGGTGCCCACACCTCATTGGGATAGTTTTTGATTTTATTGCTGAGGAGTTTTCACCAATTTAGTTCTATTACTAAAAAAAGTGTGACTTTTCGTTATAAAGAGGCTTTTTGTCATTATAAAGGCAGGCTTTTCGAGAGCTGTTGCAATTAATCTGGAAGACACTATTTATGCCAAGAACAATGTTCATTGGTTCATACTGCCTTGGATTTGCCCTTAGTTGGCATCCACAACATCTCAGGATAGTTTCAGATTGTATATACTGAGGATTTTTGAGCAATCAAACGTTGTTACTAGCCACCAGTGTTGTTTTTCCTTCTACTGTTAGTACTATAATCTTCTATTAAGGCCAATACTGTTTTTGGATGTTTAAATTTTCCCTAAAAGAAGAAAATGCCAAAAGTATTAGATTCCATATTTTGGAACACTACAATTTTTCGAAAGTGTCAATATCATCAAAAATGCCAAAACATGCACACTACTAAAATGGTTATCAATGGTTCAGTCTTTGTTATGTATTATGTTTCTCTCTCCTTTTTCCATATTCCTTCCCCATTGGTTGGGTGACCTCTGAACTTTTGGTGGTGCAGTTCAAGACATTTAGGGAAGGAGAGACTCCTTCAACTAAGCAACTAGATAATTTCATTTAACAAAGTCAAAATAATTACACTTTTGTTTTTTACTGTGGATATTGTTGCAATGGTTTTGGGTTAGATGATATATAGTGTTGAGTATAGGTCTATGTTAGGATATGTCAATTTGGCCAATGTTATTCTGGGTCTATTGATTGCTAGACTATAAGTGGGTTTGAAACTTATTATTTCAAAACATTGGTCAATTTAATCTATTGAAATACATGTGTCTCAAGCAAATCCTTCAACAGGAAGATACATTTGTCTTGCTTGTAGGACATTAGTGTAATTTTGTTTTGCTAATGTGATGAGTTCCTAACTAGGCTTCTTAAGTTGATCTCTTCCATCTTTATAACTCTTTGTTCTTTTAACATTGATAACTTGCACATGTAAGCAATTAAACAAGAAGACCTCTAATTTGTGTCTTGATTAATAAACTTTCTTTTAGCCAGATAATTCATTTCAAAAAACAGTCTTACTCTTTGGGCAAAAGTGTGAGAAATTCAGGATAAGCTGGTTGAACCTTCCCTCCTTTATAGGTTGCCAATGAAGACAGGTGAGAAAATCTGACCTAGGTTGGATAACTGCAGGGGGCAATGTTCTTCGCATGGTTGTACCTTGTCAACACCTCTACTCTTCACTTTCATCTCACCCATATCTTGTTTAGAATCAAAAATAGAATATCCTCCCAAATACTAAAAGTCTAACGCTACAATAATTGAAAAACACTATTTTAGAAAGATAGTAGGCTCAAGAGAAAAAAAAATCCGTTGTGGAGGCACATTACAAGACATCAAGGACCATGGACTAAGTGAGACTAGTAGAGAAGCCAATGCTTGATTCCAAGTGGTGATTGACTACACTAAACCTAAGCCTAGGTCCCTGCTAATGCTATTTAAAGAGGTCCCCACCCTCCATTTCACTCATACAATTCATTGAGCAATTTGGAATTTTTGAGTTGAGCCTTGGGTTGATTTGGAGAGTTTTTTGAACTCTTGAAGGGTTGTTTTGAAGAATTTGTTGGGCTGATTTGGAGAGTTGATTGAAGGGCTTATTTGGAGAGTTTTTGAGCTGAGTTTCTTGGGCTGATTTGGACCTGATTGTAGGGTTTATTTTAGAATTTCCTGGGCTAGTTTGGAGCTGATTCAAGGGTTAATTTTCATAATTTCTTGGACTGTTATGAAGATGTTTTTCCTGCTGTTAGGAAGTGTTAGTTGCTATATAGTCATGTTGAATATGTAGATGACGAGAATTCAGATGATTCTCTCCTATGATTAGATTGTAGAGTCTAGAGTATATACTATATTTAATATTTGTTAATTAATACTACTTTTATTTTTGGACTCTAGAGACCATTCAAAGCCTCTTTGTTGTTGTATTTTGGTTCAGATTGGATTGCACTTAGTGTTATATTGGTTATATGCACCCTTGCTATATACTTGAAAAACTTTGCATATTTGTATATAATGGTTTGGATTCACATGATTGCTTATTAGATACTACCATCATTAAATCATTATCACATGCACTCTTGTAAGGAGGAGAGCTTCACAATTTTGTCTCGTCCCACTGTAATTAAAAACATCATATGTAGAATTTGATTGGGATTGTAAATAGAATATAGAGGGTGTGCACAATGCTAGGAGACTACAATGATAGGATATATTTTTATCAGTTCCCTTCGCACACTCTACAATTCAATTTCTTGCAAAACTCAGATCCTGGTCTAGTCTCAAATTTGGCTCTGTCTATCCATATTGATTCAGATATCATTTTTGGACTATTTTTTCTTATTCCATCATACAAAACCCCATAAATCTCATGAATGCATAGAAAGGTAAGGTAAAATTTGATGTGTTGTCAATATTGTTTTTCTGAGGAGAATCTATAAGTATAAATTAAAAAAAGACAAAAAAAGTGTAAGATGCAATTCTAAACTTTGTTAAAGCAGGGCATGATACTATGGTCACCCTTTCATAGATATTCTTGTTTTAATCTAAGACTCCCTTTGTAGAGGAAAAACTAGTGCAATATTTGGAGGAAGTGGAGTGGTCACATGGGAGATTTAGCATAGTAGACCATCATGATGGATGTGTTTTCTTGGAGAAATATTGACATTTCCTAACTTATGACACACTGAGCATGAGCAAGATTTGCTTTGATTTAAAAAGACTAGGTCCTTAATGTCATGATAAATCCACAAGCACAAGATATGAAATACAGAGAAGTCAAGCCAAAATAGAGTTGTGATCTGGGAAAAGTATTGGGATGAAATCCAAGGTGGAGACGGGAAGAGTGACCGGGTGATTGAGAAATAATAATGTTATTAAGAATAAATTCCTTATAAACATCATAAACGAACCTTTCATCACTGATCAACAACCAACGAACAAATCACATGGCATATCAATATCTCCCCAGAAACAAAGATCTGAGAAGCTGTTTGAAAGGATCAAACAACACCATAATGTATTAATGATAATCACAAAACCATGAACCAGTTACTTTTCTCAAAATACATTTGTCCATGTACATGGAATATATTACATTTGTCCATAAATTTGTCTCCCATACAAAAAACTGTAATTGTTGCATGTTGGGGAAGAATAAAACATCAACAGGTTCTTCTTTAGTGAAAGAATCATGCTATGATAGACCCAAGAAAAATGATAGCAACAACCCATTCGCACAAAGGGATCTACATTGATGGTGACCAATGATTTCTATTGTAGTGGATGGTGATCCTATGTCATATTTGACATCTACATATGTGCTTAAAAATGCTATGGACATTATATCAGTGGACATCTTTTCAATATCTGAGTAAAATGTTGAAATTGACAACTCCAATTTATTGGTTCCTTATGAAGAGGTTTTAAATTATCCTTTCGAACCTGATAGATGCCTTTCATCTGATTACATATCAACTCCAAGTTAGTGAATACTTCAATATCATTGAAATCATGTTGTTTTGCCTCTAACAAGGGCAATGTAATATGCCTCATTGTTTGTCATCATTCCAGGCACTTCTCTCTTTCCATGAAATAAATGATTTGTTGCCATCTTGTAAAGGACGAATTTAACAACTGCTCGACCTGGATTTGGAAAGCAGTACACTTCAATGCATAAACGCCACTTTTGCACCATTTTTTACACTTCAAAAACCTGAAAAATAAGATAACAATAAATTCATGTTAAACAAGTAGACAATTATCTATTTCCTAATACTCAACATGTCTTCCAATCATATATAATTCAAAAAAGCAGATAATTTTTTTCACAAATTCAATGTAAGACTGACTGACGAATTTTGTTGGAGTATCAGAACCAAATTGAATGCTTTCGATATTGTTAGATATAAGTATCCCTATGACTGTTACAATGTCATATTTCCTACTAGTAGTTATAAGGTGGAGCTAGAAATTCAATTTCAGAGCTTGCAAGAATAATTTTCAAAACAGTAAGATTTCTTAAGTGCATCGGTCTTAAAAAGTTCTTGCGTGCTCATAAAGATAAATTAGTGCGATATATGTTGTCTGATGATGTTATGGGGTATATAGTGCAATTTAAGATAGCCTCACAACACCTTTTGAATATTTGAGTAGTTTCTTTGATTTATAATTCTTTCTTTGTAACATTCTAATTAAAATTGAAATTAATGTTCGAGAAAAATGGGAGAGTCCAAAAAAATTACATAAATTGGTTGCACCATAATGTATCCTAGCAATAGGTTACCATGAGTACCTTTGCTTGCGTGGTGGTAGTGATTTGAGAACTAGAGAATGGAAAAGTGAGGAGCTATCTGCTCCTACCAAAGTCTAGAAAATGAATTTGTCTAGCTTTTTTACTGTTGCTCCAAATAAGCATATATAGAAGAAACCCCTTGCTTGTTCAAGTGAGGGAAGGCCCAAAATTGTGCATGATTTGTAGAGAATTGTTCTTTTTTGTTGTTTATCCCTCTCCTCTAGTTGCCTTTGAGCTTTTCTTGGTTGATGCAATATCTCATCATAGTTGCCAATTAGTGTTGTTGAAAGTAAACAAATAAAAGGGTAGGTTTCTTGCCCTTATGTTACAGTCCAGTGTAGAATTTTCTTTAATGAAAAAAATCTCCCCAAAGGATAAAACAGGCAGCGTTTAAAGACAATAAAAGGCTATTTCCAACTCTATACATATTTTTTCCATTACATTTTCTTACGGTTTCTATAAAGTATAAAATCATCAACTCAAGCTTTCACTGTCTTCATTTAGGAACAACATAATTTCATCTTATTAAATTCATATCCATTCCACTAGTGTGCTGCCATATATAAATGAAACATGTGCAAAACTTAAAAAAATGGCTCTTTTTTTTTCGTGGATCCACAACAATATCATTTTGCATTCAAATCTAATCAAGACAGATCTCAAAATATATTGAACAATGGTGTCCTTGACTTCTGTTTTAGAGGCAAGAAAAGGCTGAAAATGTTAGAGATGATGGCACATTCCTTACTGGTTACATTCCTGTAGATGGCTGCCAAGTGAATTGTTTAGGTTTTGATATTAACGTTCAATATTATTTAATTTTTTTATTTCCAATAGGCATTTCAGACTTGACAATCTAGTTTGCTTACAATGTGTTTTGAAACCTATTCCCACAAACATGACCTCGCCATTTAATTTATCTTTTTACCATAGGGACTCCTCACCAGGACCATTCTAGGCATACCCCAAAATCATGGCAGTCCACGACTCCATATTCCTTTCCGACATATTGTTAAACACTTTGTTTGCTTCCTCCATACTTCCACACTTGGCATACATGTCAAGAAGGGCACTCCCCACAAATATACAAGACTCAAATCTAGTTCTAACAATATGGGCATGTCCCTGCTTACCTCCTCTATCTTCAATACCAACACAAATACCAAGAGCACTAGTGAGACTGATCCGGTTTGGCCTCATCCCTGCCCTTAGCATTCAGACAAAATAACCATGTGCTAATATTTATTGGTACCATTATAATTATCTCACTTTGACTTCTTGCATCCGTCATGCTTCACTGCGTGCCATGGTTGAAAGTCCCTAGGGTGATCTATTAAGTCCATAATATATTACGGGTATGGAAGATCAACCATCATAGTAATAACCCTGCTAATCACATGGATCACCTAGCTAGTCGAAATTGATGTGTGTCTATTGCAATTGATTTTTTTCCACCAAGTTCATATAAGGTCAACCCACATGCGTGACAAAAATTGATATATGATTGTATTTGTTGCTCCCATTTGCTGCATAACAGGTAGCATGAAATTCCAGCTAGGTTAAGTGTTCAGTGCTAGTAAGGCATCAAAGAGTCATCCTGTGCCCATGGTTATATGGTGGAGTGTCTAGTCATGTCAAGCTACTTGCCGGTTTGATTTATTAGTTATGAAAACATGGTGTTTGACCTGTGGAAGGTGGTCTCCACAAGGAGATTGGATTCTAACAGTCAATCATTTTGCTTTCCTTGATGATGCAAGGTTCTACATTGTGCAAACAATACATTAGCTTAATGAATATACTCCCTGGGGTTGATTCTGTACAATATGTTGCATGCTAACTAGTTTTACAAGATTGTCAAATTTGTCCACTACTCAGTGAGTTCACTCAGCTCAACTCCAAAACAAGGCAACTCTTCTCATTTTAGCAAAACTCAGTTAAATCTTGTCAAAGTCACCAGAACTCAACAAGTTTGACTGATCTTACGCAATTTACTCAACAAGTTTGACTGTGTTCAACCGACATTTACCTATTTTAAGTTGTTTTTTAGTTTTAAAATTTCCTAAAATTCACCTCAATTATGGATGTATTGAAAATGTATTGTTCCTCATCAATATAATTCTAGGCAATCCCTTCCACTTCCACTGGTATTATGGTACTCTTATGTGTATGAAGGTAACTCATGTTAGCCTTGAGTTTTCACAAAGCATTATATATATATATATATATTATATATATATAATTATTTTGTTTTAAATATAAATTTAATTATTTAATAAAAATTTTATATAAATTATTACATGGAAGTTTATTGTGAAGGTCATTTTGATTTTTAAACATGGTATATTAATTCATTTATATATATGTTTATATAAATATGTACAGAGAAATAAGGAATTTTGCAATAGGTTAAATGATAATTATATAGAAAAAAATTATGATATTAGTTTACTAGAAAGGAAATCAAACAAATAGTATAAGTTTAGAGTTTTGAAGTAGTTAAGGTCTTGTCTAACTAGATTATATTGTAAATAGAAACTTATAATAACAATTTGGTTATGCTAGACCTTAACATATATCGATATGAGAAGGAAAAAAAAAACCTAGCGCTATAAAAAAAAACCATGTAATTTCTAAGCATGTGTTTTGGTTGGTCACTACTCTCATTCGAGGAGAAGGAAATGTTGTCTAATCTTCTTGTTAGAATGACTTGCATGTGGTATATATTATCAATTTTTTTTTTCAACTCTTCCATTATGATATAATTATCTTATTGAGTCTTATACCTCACTATTAATTTTAATTTTTATAGAATAAAAACAATAAAAAGTTACAATCATTAAAAATTATATTAATATGATGAAAAAAAACATTTATAATTTTAAATTAATACGATGAAAAAGAACATTTATAATTTTAAATTAAATAGTTTAAATTACATTTTTATTTTAAAAAATAATAAATAAAAAAAATCACATTGCGACTATTAAAAATTAGTTTAATATTACAAAGAAGATTATTTTCTCAATAGAATTTTATAAGAAAATATAATTTTTTTAAAATTTAAAACAAAAACAACGTTGTTGAATTGAGGCTTTTGTGATCCATATCAGGTTTATGAGAGATTTTTCGGCGTAAATCACAAGATCTATCATTTGTCGACGCATTTCGAACCAGCCAATGTGGTTCATCGTCAGGACAAGTTGAAGAACCAGATCCAACTTTGCATGTTAAATAGCATGAGCAGAGTCTCCAACGAAGAACCAGATCCAGCTTTGCATGTTAAATAGCATGAGCAGTCTCCAACGGCTAGCTAGGCCAACGACTAAAATGGACTAGGGTCCTAACCTCAAAAATAAATATATAAATAATATAAATAATATAATTTAATATGAAGTTAGTTGAAATACGAGACTAATAAATATATAAATAATTTACTTAATTGGTTGTTAAAAGGGATTAACAATTAAATAAATACATAGAAACTATAACTATAAGAATAGAATGTATAATTAACTATAAATAGAGTCATTAACAAATTGATAAATACATAGCATAAATAA
>APFE030607149.1:15518-35090 GCA_000404065.3 Pinus taeda
ATTATTAATTAATTTTAATTTATTTATTTATTTATTTTATTTTGGGGAAACCAGTGATACTAAGCTACAAAATATTTGGATGGATTTAGTTGTCTAATCAGAGGAAGCCAGTTTCCACTAATCTTGCTCCCATTGTCCCTGTTGAGGTTCTGAGGAAATTTCATAATTTCGACAGCCTCTCTGATTTTCCTCTTTTGATAATGATCTTCTCTTGCAATGATTTTGGCATCTTCTAAACACACATGATGTTTGGTTTTGGATGAGTGTTCCACAAGGGCTGATGTATGGGATATCCCATTCTTAATATCAGCTCCGTGCTCTTTAAGTCTTGTTTTCATAGATCGTCATGTTTCCCCGATACAACTTTTTCCACATGAGCAATCAAACTTGTACACACCCTTGAGTTGTTGATGATCTATGTTATCCTTGATTGACCTCATCATTTGCCTAATTGTTCCACATGTTGTAAACTAAGTGTTTATGTCCTTTTTTAGAATTTTTGCAATCTTATACGTAACCCCCTAAATGAATGGGAGGTATACTTTCCCACAATTTTCTTTTCTGTTTTCCCCAGGATCCCGAGAGAGGACCTTATCCTGAGCTCTTTTTATAGCTTTCTTAATATTAAAATCCTTGTATCCTATGTTTTTGAAAACAAAGGTTAAGTGTTTAATTTCTTCATTTAGGTGATCAGGGTCAGAAATTCTGAGAGCCCTAATAACCAGTGTGTTTAAGACACCAAATTTTTGTGATGGATGATGGTATGAGTCAACATGTAGATAGCTATCCATATGTGTTTTTCTTCCTATAAACCTGGTGTCCCAAAGTACCATCCTCTTTTCTATTGATCAGGACATCTAGAAAGGGGATTTTACCATTTTCTTCAAGCTCCATAGTAAACTTGATTTCAGAAGAAATAGAGTTAAGATGATTGAAAAACTTCTCCAACTCAGCCTTGCCATGAGTCCATTTTAAGTTGGTGTCATCAATCAAATTTTTTCCACCAAGTTGGTTTCAAAGGGTATGATTCAAGGGATTTTCTTTCAAATTACTCCATGTATAAGTTGGCGGCAATAGGTGAGACCGGGGATCCCATGGCAACTCCTAGTATTTGTTCACAATAGTGGTCTTGAAAACTAAAAAAGGTGGACCGTAAACAAATTTTTGCAAGTTTCGTTGTTTCATGATATGTGGCTATCTTTATAACATGAACAACTTCATCTAGAGGAATCTTTGTAAACAAAGAAACCACGTCAAAACTAACCAGAATATCATCCTTATCTACCCTTTCATTCTTAATAAGTTTTACAAAATCATTTGAGTCTTTTATAAAAGAGTCTATGTTACCAAATAGAGGCTTCAGAATCTTAGCCACATACTTACCTAATTCATAGGTAGGGGAACCAACGGTGTACCTGCTCAAAACATCAAATACAGACGCAACACACTATTCATCAAGCACATAAAGGTAGTTGGAGCAGTATTTAAACCATATGGAACTACAACAAACTCATAATTCCCATACCTGGTCCAAAAAAGTTGTCTTGTAGATGTCCTCTTTAACGTGCACCTGCTGATATCTGGATCTCAGATCAATCTTCAAGAACATTGTTGCTCCCTTCAACTGATCGAACAAGTCATCATTCCTCGGTAACAGATACTTGTTCTTGATGGTCACTTTGTTTAACTTCTTGTAATCAATGCAAAACCTGAGAGTACCATCCTTTGTGTGTAGTTTTCTTCCGAAGTTCTCGCATCCATGATTGTTTGTATCGATGTTTCGAGCCATCCACCGTGGCTCATCATCAGGATAGATCAGTGTGCCCTAAGGTGATACACTTGGCCTAATGTATCCCTTGTCCAACATTTCCTTCAACTACATCCATAACTCTACCAACTCAGGTGTAATCATCCTGTAAGGTTCCTTGGATGTCGAAGCTGCCCCTGGCACCAACTCAATAGAAAAGTATACTTCCCTGTGAGGTGGAAACTATGAAATATTTGTAGGAAATATATCCTGAAACTGCTATAGAACTAGGTACCTACTCAAAACATCTGCATCCTCAACTTCCTTACCTTTGTCACTAGAAATGTGCATTGAAAGTAACACACACCATTTCCTGCAACTACGCTTGGCCTGCATAGTTTTCACCATTCTAACTTATGTTGCTTTCTTCTTACCCCATAAAAATATTTATTCCCCATTTTCATCCAAGCACTCAATGGCTTTGTCATAACAATCCACCTTAGTTCTATGAAGATACAACCAATCCATGCCCAAAAACATATTGCATGATCCCAACGGTAATACATTCAAATGTGTTGAGGTAGGCATACCATTCAAATCAAATGCATAAGCTCTTACCCAATGATGAACTCGCTTCTTTGTAAATGTATCCAACTGCACCAACCAAGACTCTGAATGCACTTTTTTATTCAAACCACACTTATCCACCAAGTCAAGATCAACATAACTATAATTAGATCTGGGGTCAATAAAAATATAACCAACTTGATCACATAGCTTACCATACATCTCAATAATAGACGCCTGGTGATCTTCCTATTTGTTATCCAGTGTTGCATAGATCCCAGGAATACTCTACCCAATATCTCCCATTCTCTGTTCATCCTGAAAATTGTAGATCTGTGGTCTACCACCCTGATGTTTTGGACAATCTCTCCTACGATGCTCTCCTCCACAATTCCAACACTGCAAAGGCTTTCAACCTTCATCCTTATTTGATCCTCAGATCAAAGTCCCTGTCCTCTATTAGATGCATTGAACTTCTTAGAAGGCGCTTCATTCTCTTTATTACCTATACCATAAGGTTTTGCTTGCTTATTATCCCATTTCCCTTTGTTCTTTGCATTACCTTTCCAGTCTAGCTTAGTCTCAGTTTTGTGCTTCGATTGGTCATAGCAATGCTTTAGCTTCCGAATGGCCTCCTCCAATGATTTAAGCTCATCAAACTCAATCTTGTCTTTGAATGTGTTGTAGCGGCTACAACAACCCTCCAAAATTTTTCCTTAGCTTCATTTTGGAGCCTCTCTACCAACCATCCTTAGAAGCATGTATTGCACTGTCAAGCACATAGGCTGCAGATGATTTTCAAAGGCTTGCCAGCCTATGCATGTCAACTTGCTTGTCTCCCATCATAGGTTGCCTTTTCGGACTTAGGTTAATTTCTGGCTAAGAGGTTCACTCATAAAATTGCGCAATTCTGGTGGGGAACCAACCTTTCCTCTAGAAATTGCGGAATCCCATTGTGCTGCCTGCTAGGCTGTAGAATTATGTAATCCAGCCAGGCAACCCTCCCTCATAAAATTGCACAATCCAACTAGTCACTGGGCTTCAACTCAGAAATTGCGCAATTTTGGGAAGCAGTGACCTGCTGACCCCAGAAATTGCGCAATGCCTGAGGGACATCCATCCCTGCTCAGCCTAGAAACTACGCAAATCCCTCTGGGACTAAGCAATCCTGATTTGCATGCATGGGCTTCTTTTTCTTGAAATAGCAAAAAGCATCCCTAAATGTTAGGGATCTATTTTTAGCAGCTGGAGGTTACATGCAAATATCATTTTAGAAACTTCCCTCCAAGTGTCGCTTTTTCCTAGATTTGTGGCATGCACGTCATAAGACTCAAACTTATTTATTCGACATTGCAGGGCTAATTCCTCACATTGATCTTGGAGCTCTGACATCCCACGAAACATCTAGGAGTCTTCGACACATTTAGCTCAGTTATTTCCGAGTAAGTCTGCTTTTCATGTCATTTTCTGCTTTTCTATCGTTTTTCATATTTTGCTTTGTATGAATGTTGTTTGCTTGGTTTTCTCAAACACCTGTTGTCATTTTAACGTATATTAGCTTGTAGAAGCACCGTTTTAGTTTTTGTTTGCATCTCATTATTGTCGTATGCATGACACTCTTTTGCACTAACGGTCGTCGTTACAACAACCTGTTTCACACACATGCACGCATTCCCTTTTTTGAATCCTGCATTCATTGTTTGCATGCACGATCATTCACTCTTTCTTACATTCAGTCTCGCCATGCATTCAAACCTCTTCATGTTTTCAGTCGCCCATCGGTAGGTCTAGGTTGCCTTGGCCCAAACCTTGCCTTTCCGGAAAGAAATGCGCATTTCTGGAAGTGAAGGCTCTTCCCTCCCTCCAAAAATTGTGCAAACCTGGCCATCACTTACCTCCAGGCTTGGATTGCGCAATTCTAGGAGGCAGTGCCTTGCTGGCCCATAAATTTATGAAATGTAGTTTTTCGGCATGCATGTCCTTGCTGATTGAAATTGTGCATTGCGCAATTTCAATCCTCAACAGGTACGTTGGACTATGCATTGCACAGCTCCAGTAGTCATTCAGCCTCCTGACAGCCCGAATTGTGCCTTGCGTAGTTTTGGTATTCAGTCTCCCATCCTCCCGGCGAAAATTGTGCAATCTTTACGGCCAGTCACCTAGGTGTGTTGTATGTCAGTCCTCAAATTTGTTTTGGTTTTTAACTGATAGATTTCTTTCCATGAGTGTCGCTTAATATCCAGGTATAGCAGGTGTTCATCTGTCTCTTAGAATTACAGGTACAATGACCTCCAAGAGAGCAAGATCAAAGGACATTGTTGGAAGTGAAACTAGAGATGCAGTTGAACAAGTGTCTATGAGCCTGCCCGTTTATGAAGACACCACGCTGGTCATCGATGAAGACATCAAGATAAAATGGAAATACATCAATGATACATTCTCAGGCACATTTGAGGAAGATCTGGAAGATTGTAGGGTCTATGTCAACATCCAAGAATCTGGCTTGTACCGAAATGCAGGTATCTCGCGTTTCCATGCATGAACGTGATACATTGGATTGTCTCACACATTGATCCTAAAATGATGATGTTGAGAAATGTTAATGGGACAGAGCTTGCTACCTTTAGGGCGAAGGACTATCAGGAGATGTGTCACTTGCCACAGTCATTGATCACGATGGAGAAACCCTTCAGCACACGTAGCAACGCGAACTCCAAAGATATCTTAAAGAGTTAGGTGAAAGAGCGAGTCAAGTTCAGGACAACACCGAGTCTAGTTTACAAGACGAAGATACTACGAAAGGCATATCAGTACTTGGTCATATTTGCATTCCTCTTATACTACCAAGAGAGAACAGAGAGCTTCCCACAAATCTAGGTGATTGCGTTGGACCAACTAGCCTACGAAGGAAGGCCATGCAACTGGTCTGACATGTTGGCTCTGAGGTTGAAGGAATAGGTGACAGGAGCTTGGAATCCACCCAAAGGTCAGCAAGCAGAGATATACATGTCCACTTACATTTTGGATGCAATCTATGCTTGCCAATAGTTCCCAGGTTTGAAATGGGCATGGACACCTTCAAAAACCTTTGTGCACACTTATTGCAGATTGTTCTCTGAATGTAGCTTCTGCAGAGTCATCACACAGTTGTCAGACCACTTTGTCACCCCGGTGTACAAAATGATATATGAGGAGGATCCACCTTGCATGTTGCAAGAAGCAATGGAAGCATTGATCAACATAGCATATTGGTATGCTTAACCCTTTGGCACCTTCATACAATGTACAGCATGGAGAAGCCTCTGCATGTTATATCGAAGTTTTCCATAGATAAGCTTATCATTCAAGAAGTTCCATATCACATCTCAACAGGGTTTTCAGCTAAACTGCACAAGAAGAAGAAGGCACCTTGGCCCGCTCTTCCTTTGCGGATCGGGTTATACGAGATACGAAATCTCAAGCATGTTGATGCTGAGATGGAGTAGTTCAAAAGATTCAATTTCGGCACCAGAAGTTTCAATCTGTATGACTTGCATTTCTTTGTAAAGGACCAATGTGCGAGAGTGCAATTTTTGTGGATCCACGGGGTGTGTCATTGGCCTGAGGAAGACCCATGGAGATATTGTCACAGCTTCTCCAGGCTCAATGAACCCGTCATCATAGCTGTCAAATGGTTAGCAAAGTAACATGAAGCAGCATCTTAGAGAGAACCATCATCATCAGCAGCAGAGGGTAACAGACCTGTGCATGACAAAGGCAAGAGAAAATTTGATGACAACGTAGAGGCAGAACAAAGACACAAGTTTAAAGCAGATCCACTCGTGATGAAAGAAACTTTGGAGATCGAGGCTAAGAGGTGACAACGCGACAAGAGGAATGCACAAAGGCAAAGAGAAAACGAAGGATGGAGGATGCAGAGAAGGAGTTGCAAGAGTTGAAGCAACAACTTTAGGAAGAACAAGAGTTGCGCAGAAGAGAGAAAGAAGCACAATAGGGACAGACACATCAGGAGGTGCAGCATGCACATATTGACGAAATTGTTCCCATACAAGTTATAGACTCATTCAAGCAACTAGCATGGAGCAGACATGGGGAGTAGTCACAAGAGAAGGACTTAGATCAAGCGATTGAACAGATGCTAGAGAAGATGGATACGGATGTGGTGTAGCTAGAGTTAGATCAGGATACAAACCTCATGCCTCATAACAAAGAGATCACCCAACTGACTTCATTAGATCCAGAAGTAGAGAAAGCCTCAAGTGATCAAGGAGATATAGAGATCCTTGAAGACAATCTGGAAGCGGAGATGCACAACATATCTTTCGACGAGTCGCAACACAGAGTTGTACAATCACGCAGAGTGCCTACTCTGAATGTCCATACATCTTCTGCGCAATTTGAAGAATGAGTGTTCGTATCTGATGTGCACAAGCATCCAACAGCATTGGCTGATGCTACCAGAGCATATGCCAAGGCCACCAGCTCGAGTGTTCGATTCTTAATAGCAGAGAACAAGCGCATGGCCAAGGAGTTACAAGCGGCCAAGCAAGGAGGAGAACAGGTTACATCATCCACCATAATAGAGTTGAAGAGAGTGATACTAGATGAAGTATCATCCCTCGAAACAGTCATGTGGATGTTGTATTCTAGATTTGGCACCATGCATAACTTAGTTGTCCATCTCAATAGTTAGCAACATCGTTGTGCTAGGAGAGAACACATCTTGTCAAATATGCACACTGTTGTTGACCGCATGTAGGCATGAACAATGAGATATAAAGGATCCCCATCACATTTTCCAAAGATGATGAAGTTGAAGGAGGTGGAGTTGAAGGCACACTTCCAGAGTTAGATCTGGAACTATGAGGAACTCCTGCAGTTCATCACCAATTTGAAGGCTTCACATGCATGGGTATTCAGAAGCATGGATGTCATTGTGCGCATGCACACGATCCCATCTATTGGAGCACTCACCGAGGTGAAGTTGAAGAACCAAGTTCGAACAGAGTTGGACATGTACTTTGATGAGTTGATGCGTGTAGCCACCAACGTAGACTTGGAGATCAGCGCAGACACTAAGCATAAGTATGTTGTTGGTATAGATACACTCAAGACTATGATGTGCATGTTAATAGATTAGTTGGACAGAGGTTCCAGATCAGTGTACCTAGATGCAATGGAGGAGAGAGTTCACTTTCAGCAAGATGTCATCATTGATCACGCGGACACCATCATGAACTACCAAGCTTGGCATCAATTCGCCACCGTCGATTGTCGCGAGGATGTCAAAGAGTTGATCTTCCCACAGTTGTTTGAGTCTTAGTGATAGCTTGCATGGCTTGCTCAAGCCTCTTTTGTCTCACATGGGTACATGTGCAGATTATAATGTAACATCTTGTAAAAGTGAAATACTAAGTGTCGATGCTCGAATGTAACAGTCATGTAGTAGTTGAAGAGTCGTGAGGGTAGGTAAAGAGTCACAAACGGGAATGTCAAGGGTCACCCCACCCTTTCCTATTTATAGAACCTCATAAATCATTGTACGGAATTTTGGGAGCCAAGATTCCTATAGGTGTATCTTAGAGAAAGCTTGGAGTGTATTGTAACGAGCCTTGGCTTCTCCATAGTGCAGAGTTAGTATATCTCTTTGGAGGAGCAGGTGGCAGTGATTGTAATGTTCCATTGTTGTAACTAGTGGTTGGTCATGGTTTCATGTATGATTGGAACTTTCACTTTCTTAATATAACAGAGCCAACATGTTTCATGCATATGTTATTACTGTATTCCAGTTGTCTTGGTTACTCTAATGATATATGTAGTTGTTTGATTACGCATGTATGTATGGACTCTTTCTATATATGTATGTATGAATCTAATTTAGATGTGCTATTGGTTTAACCATCACTTTGGATTGTTGGTTCAACTGCCTTAAATCTTGTGATGTATCTTTTCTCGTGTGTTCCCTTCCGAGCTGCGTGTTTTCACAGGTTTCCAAGGGGCGCACTCATTCCACTTTCTGTGTGTTAGAACCCTTCATGCACCTTCCATGGCTTGTTGTGCTAGTCACACCCTTGCTACCAACAAGGACATCCTTCTCGCCTCTACATGCAACCGCGATCAAGGCGATACCGTATGACCCATTGTTGGGACTCCTACACCAATGGTTCTAAGATCTAGCTGGGACTTCTTATCGAGGAGATCCCCTGACATGTTTCCAAGTCCAACACCATCAAAAGGATGCTATTAGTACCCATTAATGAATCTTTGAATCTTGGCCTTCTCCTCCTTGAGGTAAGTCACATACCTCAGTAGCTCGAAGAACCACCTAGTGTACTCCTCATCTATCATCAATCCCATCTTTAGCTCATATAATTCTTTTGCCTTGTCATCAAAGTATCTCTCTGATAGGTACTTCTTCTTGAATAGTCTCTTGAACTCATTCCAAGTCAAATACTCCTCATGAATACCTCTGAAATTCTTCACATATTCCCACTAGATATATGCTTTACCTTTGAGATTGAATGTAGCTATTCTAGCTTTCATGTTCTCTGAATAATCATGCAACCTGAAGAACTTCCTCATACCAAGAAACCATGCCTCTGCATCTTGTGATTTCTTCATCTCTCCATCAAATGTAGCTGGATTTTGTTTCTTAAATTCATCTGGAAAGTATCCCCTATCACTCCTCTCATAAGGATGATAATGATGATGACCATAATGCCTATCAGAACTAGAGTAGTACCTGTGTCCATCACCTCTCCTATTTGGAGTATCGAACAACCTGCCATCTCTATCCCACCTGTGACCACCATGAGACCTACTGCCATATGCCCCATTAGTTATGTCCTACTCATGGTTGATCTGAAGTGTTCCTTGTCACTGCAATTCTGACAAACTCTAAAGTATCATTGCATTTACCTCTACTAGTTTCTCTTGTTCCTGTATGATTCTGTTATTATCTACCTTACAACTCCTTATTTCTTCCTTTAATCTTCTCAGTGTGTCTACCAAATCAAAATAATTCCCAACACCAAGTTGCTCATCGGATCCATAGGGAGGGTCTCGGGAACTGTAGTCTACCATAATACTAGTCCTCTTTGATATTCTTCCACAAGGTATATCATGTCAGCTAAACCAAATCGCAATAAACCAACATAACTTATCATAATTCGGGAATGACACCTCATCTGCAGGATCAAAAAATTAGCGTAATACATCTAAAACATAATCATGACAATATATAGAAATATAACACATAAGCATATAACCATATAACCATCATTCTAGCTGGAGTCTAGTCATCAATGCATGACCATATCAACTACACATACCATGACCTCATGCATGACAACAACCACCACATAACTGTAAACTTGACCACATGTGAATACTAATGTG
Organism: Pinus taeda; assembly: GCA_000404065.3. Taxonomy (NCBI): domain Eukaryota; kingdom Viridiplantae; phylum Streptophyta; class Pinopsida; order Pinales; family Pinaceae; genus Pinus; species Pinus taeda. The sequence continues at coordinate 25,231 of APFE030607149.1, forward strand.
AATAAAAAATGCATAATCAATCATAGACTCGTGACGAGACACTCCACAACGACACCATCAACTTCCCATGGCGACCTCACTACAACCATAACCCATACCATACAAATGCAACAAGCACGTGATCTTACAACACAAGAAACACCTATGTAACCGACATGAATGCATGATCAACACACAACCCATCTAGTCTGAGGGGTGAACAATGCTCTGATGCCACTTTGTAACACCCTCCTCCCACATCTACCCAAGTAATCAACCAATTGGGGTAAACATGCGACGAGTGGGAGTCAACCTCCTAAATGACCTTAAGGAAGTGGAAATGATGGAAACACACCACACAGACCTTCGACATCATAAACAGAACTCCCAAGAGCCATCCCAACCACTCAAGTAACCAACCCTTGGGTCCCACTGAGTTTTTAGACCATTAAACCCCCGAACGCTCCCTTGATATGGTCAAGCATACATCCAGGAGGCTCAAGGCATTCCCACAGTATGGGTATTCATGCATCTATGGACTTTTCTCCTCAAACATGTGTCTGCAACTTCAGGATTTGTGCCACTTTTTTAGGCCCAGAGCCTAGGTCACTACCCAAAACTCAATCACACTTTCAGAACTGAAAGATAACAACAAAATAATGATACAAATGCAATTACCGTAACAAGGACTTGACTGGACCCCTACTAACCATGATAGGCATTTCGTCAAACATGTCACAATTATGTAATCTACATGTTTAAACAACATATATGAGCATAGGGGTCTCATACTCATTTGAGAATTTCTAAGAAGAATTGATGCCTCATCACATTAGCTTCAGTTTGGTACATTAGGCCATAGATACATTTCTCATTCATTACAAGTAAAAACATGATAAGAGCCATACATAGCCACTCTCATAATACATGTTCATAACCAACATAATAACAACAAAAATACCAAGGAAACAACAACCATATAATCCACATATAAACCAGTATAATACTCATGAATTAACAAAGATAAATAGCGTCATATTAGTGATGCAAAGGCCAACCAAGTTCGGGACTTCCATGAACCACCCGACCATAGACATGGCTGAGCCACATCTCCCTTCAGTCGGTCACCCTCGTGCGATATTCCAAGCTTGAATGTGGGATCTCATAGAAAACATCAATCAAAACAATCCATGTCTTCCATAGGCCAAACCACATTAACCCATCAAACAGTGATTCCACCTCATGGTTGGACATCACAAAACCATCATCAGAATGGTTTCTACCCAAGCCTTCCAGGGCTCCAGAGTGTTTGTTCCAACCAAGGCTTCCAGGACTAGTAACTCAACCCACAGTTGTCGTCGGGCTTCTAGCGAATTTGTCCAACCAAGGCTTCCAGGACTAGTAACTCAACCCACCAAGGTCTTCCAGAGCATTTTTCCAACCAAGTATTCCAGGACTAGTAACTCAACCCAAGTTGTTACAGGGCTTCCAAAGCGTTTGTTTAGCCAGGGCTTCCAGGAACTAGTAACTCAACCCAAGCTAAAGGAAACATGAGAACCAATAAAAAAAAACAAATAAATGAACCCAAAACACCATGAATATCCAGGAAATGGTAAGGCTAGGTAAATCCATTGTCAATCCAGGCAATCCTCCATACCAATTTCAAATCATGACCAATAAACCACATGCATGCCAAAACGAGTGAGGAAAACATACATGCAACTTGGTCCCTGCAAGAAAAACCCATTGTAGTTCTTAATCATGATGTCCTCTTGTGCTTTCCTGCTCTTCCTTTTCCTTCTTTCTCCAAAACTCCAAGTAATCCACACTCCCCCAAGAGTTCTCCAAGAAAACTCTAAGTGTCCAAGAGTATGAGAGAGAGAGAATAGAGAGAGAGCTCCAGAATTAAACCGATAAAAGTCTGTGAACTGATCCTCATAAGCATATTTATTAATGAGGCCTCTATTTTCTTCATTTTCCATCATTTTCCTCCTCACATGCAACCTATGTCCTTTCACCTCCCTTTTCTCCTAATTTTCCATTATTTTCGTAAATGAATGTGCTAAAAATGAAATTTTTCCTTTCCAAATCCTTTTCCATTGCATTTTCCAATTTCCTTAGCCATTAATCAACCACAAGTGATCCCCATCACTATGTTTTTTCCCAACATTCAGCTTGGAATATGTGTCCCATCAACTGTGGTTATTATTTTGCCTTTATTAGCTTTTACATGGACTTTTTACTAGGTTGTTACAGTTTGCAAGAGAGGAAAGGACTTTATGTAGTTCTCATGCAGGAAGGACGTGTGGTATGTTTATGATTCAAGGAAGTTGAATGAGCACGAGCGGAAGTATGTGACTCATGATCTTGAGTTAGTAGTTATCATTCATGCCTTGAAAATGCGGAGACATTATCTTCTTGGCAGGAGGTTCATATTGATGAGTGATCATAGGGAACTAAGGTACTTGTTTGACCAACCTAATCTGAATTCCAACCAAGCTAGATGGTTGGCTACTCTTAGTGATTTTGATTTTGAGATCATGTACATCAAGGTAAAGGAGAACAAGGTTGCAGCTGCTCTCAGTAGCAGAGTGCAGGTGAATCACATTGCAGTGGTAAATTCTTATGGGACAAGTTTGCAGGAGTGAATCTTACATCTAGGACAACATGATGACAAGTATCAACAGTTGAGGCACGGGTTACAATAGCAAGGTGAAGGTGATAGGGATGATGAGTGTCTCCTCACGGAAAATTTCATGGTGAGATTCAAGAACAAGATTTATGTGTTAGACGATAATGAGCTCAAGAACCTTATCTTGAGGGAGTTACATGTCAAACTGTATTCTGGTCACCCGGGGTATTATAAGACAATGAGAGCAATTAAGAAGTTTTATCATTGGTTGAATTTGAAGAAAGAGGTGTTTGAGTTTATTGCAAAGTTCTTGGATTGTCGACAGGTAAAAGCAGAATGTAAGCATCCAGGTGGTTCATTACAGTCGATTATGATTCCAGAGTGGAAATGGGAGGTCATTTCCATGGAATTCATTATAATTTTGTTGAGGACATCAAAGCAACATGATTCCATCATGGTTGTGGTTGACGAGTTAAGTAAGGTAGCTCACATCATCGCAGTTAAGTCTACTAAATCAGCTAGTGAGGTAGCTCATAATTGTCATCGGGGAGATAGTGAGGTTGCATGGTGTTCCCAAGAATACCATATCAGACAGAGATGCCAAGTTCACTTCCAGGTTTCGGAAAGAGTTGTTTGCAAGTTTGGGGACAGAGTTGGCTTTCAATACCGCTTATCATCCATAGATAAATGGACAAACAGAGTAGGTTAACAATATTTTTTAGGACATGTTGAGGATGTATGTCATGCATCCGCAGTGAATGTGGGAGGAGTATCTTCCACTAGTGGAGTTTACATATAATAAAGGATACTAGGAGTCCTTGAAGATGATTTTGTTTTAGGTTCTTTATGGGCGGAGTTGTAATACTCCCATCAGCTAGAGTGATCCAATGAACAGGATATCAATTGGACCGGACATGTTGGGAGAGATGGAACAAGAAATGTAGGTTATTAAGAGGAATTTTAAGGCAGCATAGGATAGGTAGAAGATTTATGCATATCAACATAGGGTATTTAAGGAGTTTCAGGTTGGAGAGCATGTGTACTTGCACATCAAGCCCAAGATGAGCTCCTTGAGGATTGTGTCATGTGTCAAGTTGGCACCTCGATCTTGTGGGCCTTTTGAGATCCTTAAGAGGATTGGACCAATGGCTTATAGAATCACACTACCTCCGATAGTGAAATTCCATGATATTTTGTTATAGATCTTATCTGAAAATATAAGACAATGCAAATAACCCAAGAAATAACAATATCTGAATAGATAGAAATGATTCACTTTATTGATCAAACCCTTAAGGTAGGGCAACACCATACATTCACTCCTTAAGGAAGGAGAACACTCCATAAGCCATATGCATGTTCATACGATATTCCTTGACATCTCTCAATGGAGAGTCTCTAGCCTCTATATAGGCCTCATACATACAATGCCATGGGTCAATACCATGGTTCCCTCAATACCATATATCTAATACCATGGGCCCATTACATTATTACTAACTACTTGTGGCCCTTGGGTACCTCCCTTTGTACACCATATTATCCCCCCTAGGTACACTACATATTTTCCATGTTGCATTGTTTAAGAGATATGTGCAGGATGTTGATCATGTGATTGAATGGTCTATATTGTAGGTGGAACCAAAGGGAGAATTCCAGCCAAAACCACAATGCATATTGCAACAAAAACAACTCATGCTTTGGAACCAAGCAATCAAGCAAGTTAAAGTGCAGTGGAATCACTATGAACCTGATGAAGCTATAAGGGAGATGGTTGATTACATGCGGGATTTGTATCCTTCATTATTTGTTGGGTCAAGCAAATGATTTTTGGTATATGTATATGGTTGTAAGTATTGCAATGAACTATGTTATAAATCTCCAATAAGCGGTATGATTCTCATGTTTGTCATGTTGGTCATGGTTTGCAGCATTTGTTCAATGTAAATACTGCATCGAGCTATGTTATAAATCTCCATAGGCATTATGTTCTGTTTTCAATGGTTTTCTGGTCATATGTGTCATTGAACACCAAGGAATTATTCCCCTAATGGGGAGGGTTTTGTAACAACCCTAGGTAAAAAAATTATGTAATAAAGGTTAATAAAGGCAACATAATACCAAGGTCATGGGACACATATTCCAAGCTGAGTGTTAAGCAAAGCACTATAGTGGGCATCACTTTCGGTTTATTAATGGATAAGGAAAATGTCAAAGGAAAAGAGGCATTAATTGGCATTATTTATGAGAAATAAAGGAAAATAGGAGAAGAGGAAGGTGAAGAGACACAAATTTTCATGAGAGGGAAATTAGAAGAAAAGTGAAGGAAAATGAAGAAAATAGAGACATCAATGATAAAAGGCTTCATAGAATCAGTTCACAACTTTTTTCAATTTTATCTTGGGTCAAGTGAGAAAGAGAGAGACAATTCCAAGAGGAGAAAGAAAGCAAGGAAGGAAATGAAGGAAAAGGACAAGCAAGGAAAGGAAACCAAGGAGAAAGTTGGATCATTAGCTTCAGCAAGAGGAGTTTGCAAGTAACATGCTGCATGTGTGATTTCCTAGATGAGGTGTGAATGCATGGTACATGCATTTGTTTATTTGGTTCATTTGTTGTCATTAGCATGGGTTTTCTTGGGTTTGACAATGGTTTCAACCTTTCCTTTCCATTTCTTGGCTAGCCATGGTGTGATGGGATTCATTTCTTGGTCGAGCTTTGGATTGTCGGCAAGTTTTGGAACCAGGTGAGGTCATCTCAGGAAAACTCCCAGGGGTTTTGGGTGGAGATGTTTTTCTTCGAGAAGCCCTCGATGGGTGGGTGGAGATAGGAAAATTCCTTAAGGTATGGTGAAGAAATTCTGAGGGATCCAAACTTGTTTTAGTTTTGTGATCTCTTGACCAGTTTTGGCGAGATCATGTTAGTTTGAGGGTGGATGTGGTTTAACCTTTGGATTCCCTTGGTTGTTTATGTCTTTATTTATCCCATGAGATCCCGTATTCATGTTTGGAATATGGAATGAGGGTGTTTCACTAAAATAAAGATTTGGTTCAGCTCAATCTATGGTCAGGTGGTACATGGAAGTCCCTAACTTGGTTGGATTTTGCATATGTTAATAACAGTTATTTTCCTATGGTGATCTATGAGCATTTGTATTTGTTATAATGTTTATTTGATGGGTGTTCTATCATGGTTAATATTATAATTATATGTTGGTTATAAGCATGGTTCTATAATGTGCTCTAGATATGGATTTGGCCATGCTTTGATAAGTTAATGAATGGTCGATGAATGTGTTATCACAAAATCAGACCCCAACAGGCTGCTGATCAATTAGACCTTGTGTAACTCTTTCAAACCAACTTTTGGTTGAGGCTTAGTCTCCCCAACCTGAGACGGCTCTCTCACAAGATTAAAGATTTGGATAATGAATAAGATGGCTAACTCTATGAAACAAAAGAACAAGTGTAAGAGGTTGAAACACAACTAGAAAGTATCCATTGGGCTTATGGAGTCAAATATGCTTCAGTATTGACAATAACGTTAGCTTTACATAGAAGTCAGGGCATAAGAATTCAACATATGGAGAATATATCAGAAATGCATAGGACCACGCAGTTTATAAATGTGTAAAGGAAGTTAGAGCACTATCAGTGATTTATAAGTAATCACACATTCATACCATTGCAGATAAAGAGAGAAGAACAACACAAGACATTCTGAAAATTGAATCCCTTCTGATTCCTGAGAAGCAAAGCCAAGCACTGTATTACTAGAAACAAAGTATTACACCAAAGCACAATAAGAGAGTTTCTCTGAAAAATCTTCAACCCTTAATACATTAGTTCTTCTCCCATATATAGAATTCATGTAGATTCCTTCCTCCAACATGAGGAGAATTCGAATTCCTCCTAATTTGACACCTATTTACACTTAAAACTAACTATTTAATATAAAAGACAGCTAACTAGCAGTCCTAGAGACCTAATACAACTAGGGGTGTAACTCCTTATTATGATTATAACAACCTTATATAAACATTTAAAGACTTCTTTGACACCTATAACTCCATGAAGTCGAATTTGGTGGTGCTCATAACCCTCCAGCTGGCCCTTGATGACTCATCCTTTTGTTGTTCCTAGAAACTAGGAGACTGTTCCTTGCTCTGTTCTGGCTAAAAAATAGGTCTTGGGAAAGAGCTCATATCTTCTCATAAAAAATGTATTTGGAAAAACTGAAGGAGGCTTTTGTGAACCAATCCATACTGAAAAACAACCTCTCTTGGTTTTTTTAGACATCTTTCCTACAGCCCAAAATGAGTCTTTGAAAAACAGGTGTAAAAATATGCTTATGACAGATAGCACCTATAGCAGTTTTGTAGCGCAAGTTTAACCATGAATTTCTCCCTCCTCATAATGAATTTGAAGAAACTGAAAGAGGTTTTTGTAGTTAAATATCTTAGGAATAAACGCCTCTTTCATTTTTCAAAATTGAGTTCTCAACTACTCAGGGATCTCTTTGGAAGTTGACTGCCAGAAACAAGGAGACAAAATTTCTCCTTTTTAGAGTTTCATCCTTATGCTTGTCTTCGAATCCTTCCTCTGACCATGTTGTCTCTTTTAATCACATACATGCATGAAATTAACCATTGACCCTGCTCAAATACTTGTGCTAAGATGAATAACTCCTTTAATGCTGCTTGATGTCTCATGAACAATACTAGCTATGAAATAATGACCATTTTCATAACATAGAGTTTGGAGTACATGGATGTCCTCCCCTCACTTGATTTTCCCTTGCTTGATGTTAAAAACCTATTAGTAATCCTTTGCAGCAGCCCATCTTCAATAAGGGTTCCTTTTTCTTCTCAAAGTTGGCCCACAAAATCATGATGTGCAGCTACAGCAGTTTCATAGCGCACATAGTGTATTTTTGTGAGTTTGCGCTATGAAAACTCCTAGTTGATTTCGTAGTGCATGCAATTTTTGAAACAGCCTTAACACATGACACTTTGAACAAATGTGGGACCAACGGTGGGTAAAACAAGATTGTTGACCATATTTAACAAAGGGAATAAGACTCTATCCTTAAAAGAAACAATGAGAATGACCAAGACCAATTCTTCCTTACCTTACCCTTTTTCTTTGAAATCTTTTCAGTGATAACAGTGGCTCCACTTGGGATAGTGTGCCCTTGTGGTACACTAAGAACTCGTAGGTCCAATGCTTCATCCTCTTATGATAAACATAAATTTATTTGACAAGCATCCCCTTTAAGCTTCTTGGGTCTTCACCTCGGGCTTAAGCTTGATGATCACTGTTGGAGAAAGAAATCTACATCTACTGAAAAATGCTCAGTCAACCTTGAGCTTATTTGCATTTTCCTACCTACATACTAGCCGCAATTTCGACTTTAGGTCAAGCAACATGATATTTCCAATAAATCCAATCAATTGTCCTTTCTGATATTGGAGGCTCTTGACTGCATTCAACCTCAAAATAACCTTGGTAGTGAGATGACCAAATCAACTCATAATGTACCTGATCTTCATAAAGCAAATGAAAATGAAATACTGACATGCAAAACTTTGCCATGTATTCATTTATAGGGTCAAAGAGAACATGGTTATTTTGATAATCATCATAGCATTCTATCTCTTCAGACAACTGATCCTCAGCCACACAAAATTCCTTTGATGTGCTATCCAACTACCTTTCTGCATGATTCCCATAGACAATGTAATTTTCCTCACTATTGTGATCATTATTTGAAGTAATCTGCTGCAAGGAATTACAAAAATGAAAAACCCTTTCCTCTGCCTGAGGGTTATAAAAAATTTCTTACATCATTTCTTCTTGGTGTTTGTAATAATTGTCATACTCATTGTGATCAAAAGACTGGCAAGTTTGCTGCATCTTCTCATTCATATCAGAGGATTGAACATGGTTTTCATAAATAAACCCCTGCTGGCTTTCATGTTGCATTTCATGGGATGTATACTTCTTTTGGTGTTGAAATGTATGTTATGAAGAGCCCTAAATTTTCTTCATCATAAATTCATCATCATCTAACAATCCTCCAAATATTGATTAAAATCATAGAATTTTTACAACACTCTTGACCAACAATAAGGAGGGATGACACCTTTAATACATGTCATAGAATGCATCATGAAATTAGCAAGAGAATATAATGAACATTTTCCAAGCTTTTATACCAAGACCATGCTTTTCCTTCTAAAGTGGTCATAAACATCCTCATGAGACAATCTTCAGGAAACTGAACCTTAAGGTTGCGTACATGCATATGAAACCTAACCAAATGAAGAGCAGCATTGTCTTTCTTTTCATCTTTGAATATCGGAAGATCCTCTAACCAATCAACCTTTGGCATAGGATTTGGAAAACCAGGGATATGAGACCTATTCACAGGAGCATACCTGGCATTCATTCTTGCAGTGGAACTCATCTTGAAACTTCATCAAGCTACTGATCTTCTAGCAGTGGAGTCACCTTCCAATTTCTTATTCGATGTGTGGAGTCGCCAAGGTAGTTTTGCAGCCTCAAAAAGATTCCTAAGCTCGTGCTACCTTCAGAAGTTCAGCTTCTTGATTTCGGGAATGAATAGACTTCAGGCTCCCGGCAGATGCACCAAAATGTTATCACAAAATCAGACCCTGACAGGCTGTTGATCAGGTAGACCTTGTGTAACTCTTTCAAACCAACTTTTGGTTGAGGCTTAGCCTCCCCAACCTGAGAGGGCTCTCTCACAAGATTAAAGATTTGGATAATGAATAAGATGGCTAACTCTATGAAACAAAAGAACTAATGTATTAAGGGTTGAATATTTTTCAGAGAAACTCTCTTATTGTACATAATCATATTTATGCAACTTTATATATTTTTCAAAATATATATAATTTATGCAACTTTATAGTACATAATCATATTTTTATATTTTAAAGTGAAATAAATAAATCAATACATTTATGTTAACTTAATGTAGGCCATAGACTGTCCTACTTTGTGGTACATAGGGATTTGAGTTTTGTGTTATTTGTTTATTGTAATTAGCATTAAAAAATAGATGGTTCTAACATTTTATATTTTGAATTTTTTCCTTATTAAAATTTATTTATATATGGCCCACAAGGCTTTGGATTGACAGTGAATGGGACCACTATTCAGGCACTCCTTGCGATAGGTCACTGGTTTAAATCCCCCATGGGTGCTTACCTACCAAAAAAAAATTT
>APFE030607149.1:35513-47295 GCA_000404065.3 Pinus taeda
AAAACAAGAATTGTAATTTTATTTCAAAATAGAGACAAAATTACATTTTGCAGATGCATACAACAATATGCATTTATGTGGGAGCCATCACTCAATTTTTACCAAAATTGTTTTGCCCAATTACATAAAAAGTTCCACATTTCTGTTTTTTTCTTAACAGTGAATACATATATGTCAATAAGTACCTATTACAATTCATTGCTGAAAATTCATATAACAAGAAATATGAGGATTACAATATTTTCAATGTACTTTTTTATGTCTTTGGGGTGAACATTTTCATAAATGATGTGGTGCTAGTAATTTTCCTTCTATGAATAGTCGATGGCATCATTCAAATTGGTTTGAATCCTTTTATTCGTTTATCTACCACCTCCCATAATCCATATGTATACCTGCTTTAGGCAACGCATATGTTGTCATGTTTTGTTCCCTGTAGACATGGCAGTGATTTGTAATGTCAAAAGTATCTTTGATAAGAAGCATGAGTCACCCAACAAAGGTTATTGTTGTTCATTGTGGCATCTTTAAATCCCATTTACACAATTTATTATTACTATGGAATCACCAAAATTTGTAAAGTGCTACATTCTTTTTCTTTAGCAAATAGTAGAAGCAACTTTAAAGTCATTAGTTCAGCGAAATTATTTGTACCACTCCCCAAACTTATTTTATAGAGAAAGTATGTGTCTTTGATAAATGAAGAACTGCGTCACCTCCGCCTTTCTTATCCTCACCCTATGAGGCTCCATCAAAGAAATCCCATGGCCGATATTTTTTAATGACCTCTAGGATTATGAGCCTAGTAGTGTCGATATCGTCCTTACTAGGGTGAAGATATATAATAGCTAGACTTTAAGCCACAATTATTTTCGATATGGACCTAGAGTCTGGAAAAATAACTTTATTTTGGGCTAACCAAACACCTCAACAAATAAATAAAGGCAACACTCTATATTATTATAAATCTTGATTCCAACCCATGTCAGTCAGGCCTCCTCCATTCTCCCCCCTTGCTAGTTAGCCCCAACTCCTAAATGTGTTCTATAAATTGCCCACATACTTTTTGTATATGAGCAATCTATGAAGATATGTGTTATAGTTTCCTCCTTTGAATTACAAAGGGCACACCAACTTGGTCCTTCCACCTATCTTTTGTGAATGTTGTCCCATGTTGGGACCTTATCTTCAATAAGACACCACATAAATAGCAGAGTTTTTGTCGATCATTTTAGTTTCCAAAGCCTCCTCCACCACCATACTTGTTCTCCCTGAATATGATTTGAAATTAAGTGTAAATAACCTGGTTTTGTGATGTAATCCTGAAAAAGAAAAGGCGCCCAACATAGATCATCTTCAGTTTTTATCAGTCGTGATGGGAAGATCTTAGGGCTATGATGTATCCTTCCCAGACCTCTGTATGTTTTTGGGAATGCCCAGTTGATTGATTGTGAGCCAACCTTGTTCCCAAATGGAAGTGAGGTTTGGGTCTAGTAATTGATTAAGAAAAATACAACCTTTGTCATTTAGAAAACCTATTAGGGCTTATGGAAGGTGATATGCTTCCCCACTTCCTATTCATGGATCAATACCAATTATGACCTTCAATCCATTACTTATCCTCCATGCTAGACCTTCTACAGTGACCTTAAAATATGCTACCACTGCCTTCCATATGATTGAAGCATTTAGGCGAACTTTGTTAGGAGACCGAATCTAGTCTTCAATAATATCTAGAAAAATGTATTTCATCTGAACAACTGAAGTCCAACGACTCTACATTGTGAGAAGCCTCCAACCAACTTTAGTTGCCAAAGCTTTTTTGAACAACAATATTCTTTAAAGCTCGTCCACCCCATGCCTTTAGAACTACAATCCTTTCCCACCTAACCCATGGCATGAAAAATTGATCACGACTTCCTGCCCATAGAAATTGAAGGCATATTTTACGCAGTTTCTCTAACATTCCATTAGAAATCCACAAGAGACACAACCATTATAGTGGAATGGCTCCCAACATTGATTTGATTAGCCCAAGCAACCCTACTCTTGAAATCTTCCTTAGGCTCCAATGTTTCAACCCTTTTTCCCCCTTTGCAATCAACCATAACTAATCTTCCTTTTTATATGCATGTGATTTTAGGTGGAATCCTAGGTACTTCATATATCCATCTCCTGGGTTAAGCTTATAGGGGAAAGAAAGTTTAGATGGTGGGCCTCCTCTTTATATAAGTAATGGAGTGTTAGAGTTGATTTAATTAGATTGAGCAGCATTCTTGTGGCCCTCCCAAACAGATCCGGAGAGGATCGTAGTAGCCTCACATCCTGAAGAGACGCATTACAAAAAAATGAGAATGTCATCCACATATTATAGGTGTGTGATCGATGATTATCTAGTCATTATCATCCCTCTAAAGTCACCCCTCCTCTTAGCATCTGTAATCATTATGCTAAGGCCTTCTGCCACCAATAGAAATAACAGGGAAGAGAGAGGGTAGCCTTGTCTGAGGCCTATTTGTGGATGGAAAAAAGGTGAAGCCAAACCATTTATAAGAACTGCAAATGATACAGATGTTATGTACCTAGTTCCCAAGTAATAAACAAAACTTCAAACCCTAGGTGGGTCAAAAGAAGTCTTAAATAGAGTCAGCTTACCTAATCATAAGCTTTAAAAAAATCAATATTAAAATATGCTCCTTTTATTTCTGAGTTTTGGTGCTATGAAGGAACTCATGAGCAACGCCATTGGCATCATGAATTTGTCTTCCCTCAAGAAAGCCAAATTTCTCCCGCGGAATAGCCTTGGATTAAATAGGCTTAATCTACTTGGCAATCACTTTGGCTACCACCTTATAAATGCCATTGCATAACTAGATTGGCTAAAAGTCATTGAACGTGTGAGGATTGTCCACCTTGGGTATCAAAGCTATGAAAGTTGCATTGAAAAAGGCATGATACGCCACTAGGATCTGGACTCTTTAACCACTCTTAGGAGATCATTCCCTATCATATCATACAAGCCAAGGAAGAATTCCACTGACCAGTCATCAACCTTGGGACTTTTGTCCTTTTGGAAATTGTGAAGAACTGCTTTAGTTCCTCATCAATGAATTATTTCATCAAGTGTTGAATTGCTTCCACATTGATAAAATTATGAAAAAATTGGGCAAGTCTGATCACTTTTGCAATGGTTGTTTCTTCTTAATCCCTTGAGAGACCTCCAAAATGTGCCTTTTTTAATTATGCTAATTCCTCAAAAGTAGAACCATGATTTCCTTCCATATCTTCTAGACTCCATATTGTGTTGCTCATTTTAATACCCTTCGCAAAATTTTGGAAGAATTTTGCATTCTCATCCCCACATTCCAACCAAACCACTCTACTTTTAAGCCTCCATAAGGCCTCCTTTTGTTATGGAAGCTTCCTTCTAGATGCTTCAAGCTACATCATTTTTTTTATTGTTGCTTCTATAGATAAACCTCCCTCTCTTGTGTCACTATTATTACTAATATCTTCTTCAATATCTCTTAACTCCTTATCATATTTCTTCTGTTTGTTTGTTTCCCATTTAATATAATCCTTCTTGAATTTGGTAAGGTTATCTACAAATTGATCAATTTTCGATGCCTTTGATTTTGGGTTAAATAGTTCCCAATTTACCCAATCCAATTTCGGGAACTCATCATCTTATAACCATGTTGCATTTAGTTTGAAAGGAATCGTTGATTTCTTACCTAAGCCTTCAAGTTCTAAGAAGATAGGAAAATGATCTGATTCGCCTCCATGATCCACCCATTGAAAAATCAAAGGCATTCTTTCAAGAAGTCTTTTAGAAATAAAAAATCGATCCAATCCTTTTGCAACCATGGCTTCCCCAACTCGATTATTCCTCCAAGTTGGTTTTACCTTAGTCACCTCCACATCTATTAGATTATGTATCATGAAAAAACGAGTAAAAATATTTGTTAAAGGATATAGGCAAGCATGCTTCCCCCAAACTTTTTCAGCCCTCAAATATGAAGTTTAACTCCCCTCCCAAAATTAAATTCTTCGCAAAAAGTAGGTATCTACAAAGTAAAACTCCCCATAAATTCTTCCTTTCTAAATAAGGGCCATAAGCATTGAAAAAAATAATCTCATACCCAAATTATCGAAGAAAATCTCCACCCCCAAAACTAACTCAAACCCCCAAGAGTGCTGAATTTACACTCTGAGGATTCCACCCAACTTGTCATGGACATTTGTGCAGGTAAAGCTCCATGCTTTGAACAAAGACTCTAGAATTTTTTGATATTCCATACCTTTCTCCCTAAGTTTCTTAAATAAGGTTGATATCTAGCTTATTTAAATTAACTAATCTATGTGAGGCTAATTCTTTGGACGAGCTACCTAAACCCCTGCAATTGAAAGATTGTATTATCATGAGGAAACATTTTCAGAGAATTCGCTTCTCTAAGCACCCCAACAATGCATAATTGTTTCCCTGCAGGGAAATTCAACCTGGCCTTGTCCAGAGCCTTGCCTAAGTGTTATTTCCTCCCTTGGTCCTTCCCCTCCTGAGATGTTATAAGTAAGTTCCCCAATCCCCCATGGTGAAACGTAAATGCTCCCATATATGATCTAGGTCTTAAGTTGTAACATGGAAAAGAGTTAATGGAGTCAGATGTACTACCTTCTTCGAAGGAGACTGTAAAAAGGATGTAAATATCCTAGTACTTGTAGGATAGGGACTTATAATAGATGTAGGGTTAGAGGAGGGAGCAACAACTTCGATAGTAGGTTCAACCAGTGTAGTCTCATCCCAACCCATACCCAAATCCATGAAAGAATCAACCATATTCAAAAGAGGAGGAGGGAAATGAGATGTACACTAAAGGAATTTCATCCCTTGTAGAGTAACTGCTTGTTTGCTCCCTTATGAGCATTTGAACTTCTTTTTTGCTTCCATTTGCACATCCTCACCTACTTCTAATCCCTCTGGAGAGGATTTATTGATGGGAGGTAAAGCTTCTTCCTAACCAATTCCACTTTGGAATCCATCCCTATGAGCCCTCTTATCCTCTGGAGCCCCTTCTAATATCACACCTTTCTTCTTTTATGTAACAGCCCCAGTTAAAAATCCATGTAATAAAGCTAATAAAGGAAAAATAAGACCAAGGTCATGGAACACATATTCCAACTTGATAAATGTTGGGCAAAAACATACTGATGGGTATCACTTGTGATTAATTTATGGCTATGGATATTGGCAAAGGCAATGGCAAAGACAAAGGTGCATTTATTGGCATTTTATTTATGAAATAAAGGGAAATAGGATAAAAGGAAGGTGAAAGGTCACATAATTACATGTGAGGAAAACTGAAGGAAAAATAGAGGAGAATGAAGAAAATAGAGTCCTCAATGATAAAAAAAAACCATAAGGTGGATAAACAACTTTCAAAGAGTATGGATTACAAGGTTCATGTTGCAGATGTTGACCTTGCTGCTACAAGGGTTGACCTTGTTGTTGTAAGGGTTGGCCTTGTCGGTACAAGGGTTGGTTTTGCTACTGCAATGGTTGTTGATAAGGCCATTGTTGCACATAAGGTCCTTGTTGTACATAAGTTTGTTGTTTTTGGAAAGTTCCTTATATAATTTGTTGGGTTCCATATTGGTACTTATAGATTCCAGCTTGAAATTGACCAGATGTCCCAAATGAGGGATTTTAACTAGACTACAATTGGGGTCCGGCTTGCTGATTAAAAGGTGGATTTTGAGGTTATTACGAGCCATACGTAGGGTACGGTTTTTGGTTGGGTATTTGGGCTGAAAGAGGCTGTTGATACGGGATTTGGCCTAATCCATATGGAATAGATGATCCACTAGGATAAGGTACACTTCCAACATTTTGATTAACTCTTGTAGCATGATTTTGAGATCCACTCACATAAGTTCCACCCGGAGATAGGAGGTACATATGGAAGAGGTGTTTGTTTCCCCCCATGTGGTGGGATAGGTGGTAGCACATATTGTCCACTTAATGGAGGACCTAAGGAAAATATAGGGACATTAACCATCTCAACCGTAACTTTAAGTTGTATAGGAACTGAAGAAACTGCAAAAGAATTTGAGAGGCCACGCTTGAAACAAACGAACCAAAGGCGGGCATGGTTCCCAACGACCAAATGGGATTATGATAAAGTGAATATGCACTTGGAGTACTTGACAACAATTGAGCCAAAGAAGTGTAACCTGGTGGAAACAAATGTTCGCGTCTTTCAAGTAGTGGTGGAGGTGGCATACTTCCCACGTATGGAAAGCCTTCAAGTGGAAAGTTATATTCGGAATCATCGCCAACACCACGAGTGTGAGTGTCTGAGACTTATGCAGGAGGATCTCAAGGAGAGCTTGGAATCTCACCTTTTGATGCCATAGGTGGAAACAATTGACGAGGGGGATCTGCAATGATCGTGTAGAAGGCTCCAAAGCTAAACTAGGATTATCATATTGACTACACGGTCGTGGAGGAGATATGACCAATGGATCAAAAAGAGGATTCAAAGAGAATAATAAATACCTTTACGGAACCTCAGGAATTTCTGGATCATATTCCTGAGATGATGAGTCTTAAGGTGGAGGACGAGTAGCAAGGGGTTGAATACTTGGGACAATTCCAAGTTCAAAACCTTAGGCTTCAAGTGATTATGAAATCTCAGGATGGACTCCTTGTTTGGACCATTCGATGTCAGATGATGAAGGGGATATGTAAGGCGAACCTGGTGGTTCATCCATGATGACCTTCTCTCAAAAACAAAAGGAGGTGGTTGATTTGAGCTTACAAATAAAATTTACTATTAATCAGACAGTGTGAGGTCAAGGATAACTGCATAGGTAAGTCATGTTATCATGGGCAATTAAATTTTAGAACTTAAAAGCAAGAAATAAATCAAAAAGGGTGTACTAGGAAAGAGGGTTTACCAATTATCCATTAACCGCAATATACACCTTCGTTGAAACTAATGACTTAACGTATGACAACTGATCTACTTGAATTTTGTGTTTAGTGTATCACGTCTACAAGCTGGTTGTCTCAATTTCATATGGCTAAAGGATGGCAACATAGTCGGGTCTCCCAATATATACATGACGGTACGGGGAGCACAAGTCCATGTTAACATTGTCTAATGCATAGCTATTCGATGACAATGTTCCCATATACTTGCCATACTGGAGTGCCTTTGATATACCTAAGAGTACTAGAGAACCTCATATATACTTTCGTACGTGGTACGGGATTTCACCTCCAGGATACAATGCTGGCAGATAACGACAAATGCTAGGTTTATTGACGTCGGAACTTGTCTCTAGCCTAGACCTCTAAATGTTTGCATTAAGTTCCAAATGCTCATTAGGTTAATTTAGTAAATTTTAATGTTGTTCTTGAATTATGTTTCAAATATTTGGCTCAAACGATGTCACCTGATTCCTAAAATGAAACTATATGAGAAAATGAAACTTTTCACTTCGATATACAAACAAGGGAAGAGAATTAAATTGATCAATGCATCAAAGAACATGCTTCCACTAAATTTTCTTTTCCAAATGCAATATGAAAAACTAAAACTAAACTTCACTTTCACAATCCAACTTGCAATCTATCAAAAGCAAAAATTACTTTTACTTCACTAAGATAAAAATTATGTAAATGATGTTCTCTTTGATTTTCAGATGCTCTAATGCAATTAAGCTTCAACTACAACAAAAAATGAGATTTTTTATTCAAATTCTCCAAATGCAAATGATGCACCAATCAAAGCAGCACGAAATCAAATCTGAAAGCACTCAATGAAAATGTCTTTCATTTTTCTCTTTTGAATAGATAAACAAATGCACTTTTTTCAATTTTCAAACCAAGAAATGTAATATATGCTTGATGAATAACAAAGATGAATCTCAAAACCAAGATGACCTAACACAATTGAAAAGAAACTTTGTAAAAGACAAACCGAAACTAAAGAAAACCAATGTTTTGAATGATTGCAATAGATAACCAGATCTAACTAATCAGCAAACCACAAACTTAGTGACACTTAGAAAGTGACAATCACCTATAAACCTTAAAAACAATCTAATTTCACTCAAACACTTGAAAGCTCAAAAAGACAAGAATTTTCTAATCAAATTAGGTAATCAGAAAAAACACTAATAAATGCAATCACACGGTACAAAGAAAAGACCTCAAGGGCTTAGACACACTGGATTTTGACTTAGAAACCCTAAATTTTTTACCAATCTCTGAGATCGACGTGACTATAAGGGTCAAACTAACAATGAACAGGGGATCAGTGTGACTATTTTAAAGGAAAATGTGTTGGCAGTGCGATTGTCAGAGCAAAAAATGCACTGGGCGAGAAATAAGGAAAAAAAATATTTCCACAAACACTCTAGACTTAGCACTCTAAGGTAGCAACCAGTGGTTGCACACACTTATACAGATTCATACAAACTGAGAAATCAATGGTCAGTCAAACTGATCAATAGATCAGATGACAAAAGGAGGATGAAGAAGCTATAGATTCTGGGTTCGATCCCTAGTGGACTCGCCATTTTGTCGTAAAGATAAATCCCCTCTGCATACAGAGGCAATCTCTCTAGCCCAATGAGTGGGTCTAGCAACAAACTATACAAACTAACAAACACTTTCCTAGATTATGTTTAATAAATAATAGAGAGAGTGGCCTACCTCCCTCTAATACTAATCGTTGAATCCTTTGGAGATGACTTTGGTTCCTTTGCTTCGAGGCTCGCTTCTTACTTTTTCTTCATGTCTTAGTACCCATAAGAAATATCAAAGAGCAATGCAAGATACAAGAGAATATATGGCATTCATAAAACATAAAATACTTAATAGATCGAGTATTAAGCTAAAAGCATAAACATTTACACAATTATGGGAAGTGAACATCATATGTATATATTAATAAGCTAATAAGGGAAGCATACAACCTATGCCTTGATGTTGGAGAGCTCCTTTTGTGGATGTCCAAGTCCAAGCAAAGATTCTTCAAGCACTCCTTCTCCATGTTAGAATGGGCAACATTTGGGCATAATCTCAGTATAGGAATGCATGCAATCAGTGACCAGCCATTTGGGCATGGAAGGGAGTTGATTTATAGGAAGGGGGAGGGAGTTAGGGATCCACTAAAAGAGGGAGGGAGGTCCACATATCAAGGGGAAACCCCATAATGATAATATCAAGAAGTCAAAATGGGAGAGCTTGACCATATAAACAATAACCAATATCCATCTCGTTATTCTTGAAGTTTCTAATGCACGAAGCTTCTCCTCTAGGTTGGGAAAACCTATCAGAAGAGGTTCAGCGTAGGTTTTCATATCAAAACCCACACTAGTAGTGCTAGGGTAAAGCAGAGCAACCTGCCATCAGCACAGGCAGGCAGTGGAGAAAAATTGGCTCTAAAAATTAGGGTCTTAGCTAACCTTCTTCAGAAATCACTCAGAGCAGTTTTCCTTTGGTTCTTCAGCGAGGTATTGGTCTGTATATCATGATGGATATGTTGCAAAGTTGTCAATGTTTTGGCACTTCAGGATATGGAACAGGAAGTGAACAAGAGGTGTGCAAAAATATTGTGTAACAGATGCCCCCCAAAGCATGAAGGCAGAACAGGGAGTGATGGTTGAGATTCTTTACAAGTCAAGGCAAGGAGTAGAACAACACCACCAGGAGACCTGCAAATCAAGAATATACATATGCATGTCTGGCATATCTGATAAACATGCTTAGTGATACATGAATATGCGTCTAATGATACATGAATCCATGGTATTGACGCAGCCTTCCGAACAAAAGGGATCATGTATATGGATCCACGATATGGTTGCAACCATCTGAATAAAGAGGATCATATATATGGACCCACAGTATGGTCGCAACAATCCATACAAAGGAAAACATGTGTACAATCATGAATAACTCATAATTCCAAGCAACCTGGATCTTATCAAACAGAATCCAGGGTCTTGTTCTTCATCTCGACCTGATCAATGTACAAATCCTAACATGTGAATAGATATGTCGAAGTTGAACATGATAGAAAATCACCTGATTACCAGTCAATGGTGTAAATCATTAACAAGTACAATAGAAACCACCACTAATGACAATGGCTCTCAAGGTACAATAAGCACAATCCATGAATGTGAATAATGAAGTTGAAGTCGAACACCCGTGGAATCATCTAATCAAAGATCAATGATGAAAACCTATCATCGAATGCGAAGAACTTGCCATTGAGGCATGCAAGCTCTAAGGTACTAGAAGGGTTTTTCTACATCATCTTCCTGGATAATGAGCTGAAGTCGACAGGAAGTGATCCATCAAAGGAGGGCCATAATGAATCCCACATCATCGACACGAAACAAAAGGATGTAGTAGAGTAGATAAGTCTGATCTGGGACTATGGTAGAAAGTCAGAAAATGTATAAGCGGTAAAGAACTCCATATAGGACTTCTCTTGAACATATCAGCAACATGACTCCGAAGTTTGGCAGAATTTGACTCAACAGTAGATCAGTGGTGATGATGACAAAGTGGTATAATCAGATGAGAGGCAAAATGGGATTTCCAAACCTAGGAAGGCAAGTGACTAAGTGAGGATGTCCCAAACCCAACATGAGCAACAGATGAGTGTCATGTTCAAGAGCGACATGCTACCTCTACAAAATACAAGAGATGATCACTTTCACTTTTCCCCCACCATTTATAGTGAGTACCCCATTATTTTTTATCGCAAGCTTGAAGGGGATAGCATATGCTTGCCATATAAGTTCATCCTTGAATGAATCCATCCTAGCAATTTTTACAAGCCCTAGGAAGGAGAAACACAGTCTCGTCATGGTGAAAAGTCTTGCTTCGTTTAAGTTTTACAAGTCCTATAAAGGGGAAACTCGACATTTTTTTCATGTTTAGAGAATTTGAAAAAGAAGCGGAAAAGAAGTCTCCAAATGTCCCTTTTCGTAAATCGTCTCTTGAACTCGAAAAGGTATAAAACAATATCTAAGAGAACCTCTTAGCCATGTTCGACTAAGGTATTCCTTTTCTGTACAATAGTTTATCTCGTTCCAGAGAAGGGTTAAACTCTAACTAAGTAGACATCATTTCATTTACTTTAACGAGTTCAAAACGACAAGTACTCGGCAATCTTGTCATTTTTCGAGAGTCAGAAAAGAGATTAAAGATGACTTCAGTGGGTTGCTTTTTTGTTTATTTTTTACGAGTCCAAAAAATTGATTAAAAAAAACTCATTTAACCAATCAAAATAAATCACCCTCACCAAGAATGCATGACCTGTCACTCCATGGAAGCTCATCAAATGTTATTTTATTGATTTTCCACATGATAATCAGTCCAAAATGGTGGTTGAATGGAAAGAAAGAGGACATGAAGCTGAATACCATCAAGCAACTCAGGATCCAAATTGTATTGATTCCTTACGAGCATGCAAGTTGCTCAAGTTCTTTAGGATTCCTGAGATTAGATCCCAGCCTGAGTTATTGCAGCATTTGATTCCTTGGTGGGATGTGGATCGCCAACTATTCATCTGTAGGTTTTAACCCCGTACAGAAATTACCTGCATGTGAATTCTAAATCACAGCAAAAATAAAAATAAGAGAGCATAACACACAAAACACATATACACAGAGATTTCCCACTGGATCCCAAAACCGGGACTACCAGCTTGATTTTTCATTATGTTCCTTTCAATGTTACAATACATATTTATAC
>APFE030607152.1:14146-66469 GCA_000404065.3 Pinus taeda
GACAGGTTCGCCCGAAGGGCGGATTATAGAACAAGCATATGTTATCCTCCTCAAGCTTGACAAAAATAAAGAGGTACTGGTCAGCAATGACTATGGAAAATTGGGAAGAAAACAAGAAGAAACTTTATTGGTAGAAAGTCACTCTTGAACATGACACTTTCCTTTCCCATCCATGTCGGGTTGGGTTGTTCCATTCACTGGTCATCACCATTGGTCCGTCACACCATCCATCTTTGGGTTTAATGCTACCAATCCATGATCAGTGTCACCGATATGTTCAAGAGAAGTCATTCAGACAATTCACCTGTGTCTCACCCACTGCAATACATTCATGCTTCATTCCTTCATGACCGCCACCCTGAACCCTGTATTGTCAGTTTGTTTTCACCTCCAAAATCATTTGCTTCGTTCTGTGTCGGTGATGTCGGATTCGTTAAGGCCCTCCTACGATAGGTCGCTTCTTGTCGACATCAGCTCATTATCCAAGAAGTTGACTTAGGAACAACCCTTTCAGTACTTTGAAGCTTGCATGCCTCAATGGCAAGTTTCTCACTGTCGGTGATAGGTTTACATCAATGGCCTTCGACCGAGAGATTTTGTGTGGTTTTTGACGCCAACTCCCTTTTCACACCATGTAAATTGTACTGTAGTACCTTGATGGTCATTTTCATTATTGGTGATTCCTCTCGCGCCTATTAACAGCTTACATCATTAGCTAGTAATGAGGCGATGTGTTTCCATGTTCGACTCCAGAACATTTTTTCACATGGATCAACTTGTACTCCAAGTGAAGATTGAATGAGTTTCGAAGATCCCGGATCTAGTTTCATCCATCTGGGTTGTGATATATTCAGGAATATAAAAACATCGAGTGTACATCATTATCGAACAGATCATCATCCAAATCAAAGGATGACGTGTCCATATCATCAGTCTGTCACACAGACATTTGTCTGTCCTATGTACATGAAAATGAATTTATAAAGATGAGCATGGGAATGCCCGCCTCAGTTAGATCATGAAATTTTTTTTGTCAAAATAATGTATTGTATTGTATCTTATTATAGGTCACCTCCCAGCTCGGAAAAACTTCAGATCCCTATAGTAAAGAATTTCACCCGACATCAAAAAGATTAACAACCTCATGCTTTAGGGGAAAACTGTTATAGACATTTTTGGGCACTTCAACCCCAATCAAAAATGTCCATGAACTGAGGGCTCTTAAGTCCCTAAAAGTGTTGCTTCACTGCCTAAAGGAACAAGGTCAGCTGATGACACCATCTCCTAGAAGTTCTCCACTGAAAACTGCTCATAAATGGTCAAAATTGGATTATACTAAAAGCTAAATGCAGAGGGTGCGATGCATATCACCTTCCCAACGTACAGGGTGCGATGCATACTAATTTGTTCCTCTGGAGGGTGCGATGGTCAGGAATGGACATATGGTAGGGACAAAAATGTGAGGTGGAAGATCATGGAATCTTCGAGAAGCTTCCCCTCTCACACTTGCCACTCCATTTTCGACCAAGGATGAGTAAGAGATCATCATTCTCCAAGTGGAAGTAGGAACTATCAGAGAGAAGACACTAATTAAGATCCAAAAGATGACTCACTCTCTGTAATCATCTATATATGGATCCCTCATCACAGAGATCGAGAGGCTGGAATTTTGTATCTTATAGAGAAGTGTTGTTGGTATTCTGGTGTACATTCACAGTGTTGGGTGATATAGCTTTGCTTGAGGTGAAGAAGGGCTTATTAGCTGGAGGATGATGCTGGGTTAGAGCACATGGTTGTAATCTTCCTGCTACTTTTCATTTGAATAAAGCTATTCTTGTTTCCTTCCATATTCTTGTGTACTTGTTTATATATGCATGTATATGGTTAATGCACATCTGATCCTGCATTATTTATGAATTTAGATCCTTGTTTCTTGCATAGTAGTATGTTTCTATGATTCCAGGGGTCCTTTTGAAGCTGGGCAGACAAAGAAGAAGTGGAAAAACTCTATCAAGAAGGATAGGAAATCGAGCGCAAGACTCAGGTTGGCCCTCTTGGTTCTCCTCTCATCTATTTTCACAAAAGGAATCAGTAGTAGACTTCGATTGTTTGTTTCTAAGATAGCCACCCATCTTAGTGGGAATAGTAGCATCTATGTGGACACTATTCCCGTGTAACACCTTGTGCACTTGTGTTGTTTCTTCCTTGTCTTTTTCCTTTCTCTCCTCCCAGTAGCTTTTTATGTGTTTCCTATAATGCTGATATAGTTTCCGGTGGGATTGTCTAAGGATCCTCTAGAAAGATTTTTCCTTTCTGAAATGAGGTTAAAGGTGACTTATCCTTCTTTGTTGATTTTGACCTAGTGACGACCTCCTAACATAGGTGATAGGAGAATTTGGGGAAACTTGTTTGATGTGTCCTCTTCACCTTTTATTTCCAAGGAAATTAGATTTTCCTTCTCTTTTGGTGAGTCCTCAATTATAATTGGAGTTTAGGTGGGTGTTTGTGGCTTCCCTTGTTTGATCCTAGTACTCCTCCTTGATTTGAAATAAAGGGGAGTCTCCCTCTATATTTTCCCTTTTGACTTGATAGGTGTGCCTAGGGTAGACAAGGTAGCAACTGCCTCCTTCTCAGTGGGTTTAGGAGACAACTTTGGAGATTCCTCCCTTTCCTTGGTATGTTCCTTAGGGTTTTCTTCTTCCTTTTGTTCTTCCTCTTCATTTTTCTCCTCTTCTCCTTCTTATTTTCCTTCTTTTTCATTTGTTTTCTCTATTTATGCCTCCTCTTCCTTCTCTGGTTCTTCTTCTTCCTTTTTAGGTTCTTCCTAATATTCTTTTTCCTACTCTTCACCACTAGAGGTATTGCCTCTATCATATTCAAGGATTGTATTTCAACCATAGCCTCTCTATCCATGTCTCTAAATGTGGACCATTGAATAGGGACTCTTACCTGGCACAATGCATCCTCTAGTATTATCTTAATAAGTCCATGGTGTGCCAATTGATGATGTCTTCCCTCTTGGACCTTTAGGCCCATGCCTATTGTTGATTGTAGCAAGAAGTAGGGTACAATGAGTCTTTTTTCAATGGGTATCTCCTCGCCAAATCTCAACACATGGAGGAGTCTAAATTGGTAGCCATAGATTATACTTAGCGTCCCCCCACAAGAGATGTGTTTGAGAAATGATAGCTCACCTCATTCTGAGGATAGGGGAGGCTTTCCCTTCTTGTCCCATTTTTATCCATGATTGGCTCTTCATCCCTTAAGAAGAAGTTTCTCTTTGAAAAAGTGCTTGCAGCCTTATCCTCCTTCCTCCATGGCATCCATTGAGGAAGTGTAGTGATACTGCTAATTACCACAGGAGTAATTGTAATTAACAGTCCTCTTACTACAGTATTAACACCAATTCTAGCTTGAGGTTTAAGTGCCATGGAAAATTCTTGAGCTACATCATCATCATACCCTATAAGTAGATTAAAGAGTCCCAACTAGTTATGCCTTCTAAATATTTCTATGATAAGGGGGTGGAGGTGTATCCTGGATGTGTCTATGGGTTCCCTTCTATTAAGTCCTCCTATCATATCTCTTCTCTGGTTAGCTAGATGTATGGAGTTTGGTAGGATAGCCTTAGTGTTTCTAGGGTGAATGAGATTTTAGAATATTGGTTGATGGCTGCAATTTATTTCTATCTCCACAGAACTTCTAAATTTCAGAAAATTCTATCTAAAACTCCAGGACCACTATAATCAATTAGAAAACTTAGATTTTTTTCTTTTCCTAGCTATCAATTCATAACATAGGAAATGTGGCCACCTACCTTTCACTGTGATGCTTCAGATGAGAATATTTTTTGAACAATTGGACCTTAGACACCCCCTGCAGAGTTTTGTGTGAATTTCCAATGCTTCGTGTAGCTCCCTAGATTTCTTGTAGTTGTTCCTGTCGTTTTGTCTCCTGCAAGGTGGGTAAAACATGTTTTATTCCTTGATGGCTCGCAAAGGTTTTCCCACTCTTCTTTGATTCCAAAATGAAAAAATGGTGCATGATAGTTTGGAATGTTTTTTATTTATGGTCAATTCCTTGGAGTGCTATAATGGTTGGCAGTGTATGAGATTTCCTCTTTGAGACTGTTGGCCCACCATCAGTTATCATGCAACCTCCTCTTATAATCATCACCCACTCTCACAAAAATTAACTTGGCCACCTTTTCTACTAATTCTTCTTGACGTGATATTGCAACATGGCATACTGACTAGGAGTTCACTTTTTGTTTTTGAGCTGACGGTGGCCAAGTTAACTGCCCACCTCTAGCTTATAAAATCAAACGTTTTCAAATTCGTATACTTTTATGATATCCTACTTCGGGAAGAATTTGGATGAGGTACCATATGTATGCCTTCCTTTGCTTGGTTGATGCATGTTGGAGGGATTCCATTGTGTTTCTTTTTGTTCAGGTATGTGCTTTTCCTTGGTCACTTTTATGTATATTTCTTCCTATTGATGTGGTTTTCTTCATTGTTGTGTGTAGGGGATTGGTATTTTTTGTTGTTTCTCAGCTGTGGATATGAGTCATGATGTTTGCAGGGGTGTTAGAGCTCTTTAATGGCATGGAGGGTGAAGGATAATGCATGGAGAAAGTGTTGTTGTGATTATGCAGGCTGCTAAAGGGTTTCTTGTAGTTACTATAGGAAATCCTGTAGTTGTGCTTTTTCATCATTTTTTTTCCTTTTTTTTTCACTTGGAGGAGGAATGGGTGGTGATGTAGGAGTGGATGGATGGAAATGGAGGATATGAGATGGTAGGTGAGTGAGGCCAATGATGGCATGACCCTTGGACTCTCTTTTTTTCTTCATTTTTTTGAGTGGTTTATGATGGACATAGAGGTTGGTATGGTCATGAGTTGGTGTTGGGTGAGATGTGGTGAGGTGTATGGTCCCCTTTTCCAACCTAGAACAAGCTTACGTCATCATTTTCAATCAGGACTTCATTCCTATAATTTTTAAGGACATCTTGTAGTACTACATGAAACTCCTGTACTAACTATAGGAAATCTTGTAGAAGTCAGGAAACAACATAAAAAGTAGTTTTTGATGCTTGGAAGTGAGTATGGATGATGGAGACATAGTAGGCATGAGAGATATGAAGTGAATGGAGGGAGAATGGGGCGATTCTTGTGTTTTTATCCCTTGAACTCTGAGTCCTTTGTTTCCTTTAAAAATCTGCAAAATTCATAGAAT
Organism: Pinus taeda; assembly: GCA_000404065.3. Taxonomy (NCBI): domain Eukaryota; kingdom Viridiplantae; phylum Streptophyta; class Pinopsida; order Pinales; family Pinaceae; genus Pinus; species Pinus taeda. Next base: position 19,384 of record APFE030607152.1, read on the forward strand.
ATTATTAGTGGGTAGGTTTGAGGTACCTACCATGGCATTTTGTTTATTTTATCTCTTTTTCTTCATTTTTTTTAAATACACACACGTCGCCTCAAACGAGGTTTTCAACCTGTTTACCTACCCTAGGTGCTTCAAGGGATTTTTTCACCTAGAGATGTTTTTATTTTCCTTTTTTTCACTCTTGGGCTACCTCAAGGAGGTTTTCAACCCAAAATTTGGCGTCAAGTGCCTCATAGAGGTTTTCACCTAGGTCCCTTATTATTATTTATTTTTCTTTTTTCAAATTTTCCCACTAATAAAAACAGTCTTTAGGAATTTGGTGAGCTAGAAGCTAAGGCACTTCGAAGCACATTCACTCCCTTACTGATGGTAGTGATGAACTCTTCCATTGGCGAAGGTCTTTTGTGGGCTTTCAATCTGTATCCATTGAAAACCAAGGGGATACCTTCTTCATAAATGCTCCTTATTTATACAACCCCATTGTCATGGAAGTTTTCAATCAAATATTGGCCCACATGGTCATCAATTTTCTTTTGAAGTTCTTAAACTTGGAGTCATATAGTAGAGCCCAATCACCTTCTTGAAAATCTTTGTCTTTGATGTTTTTGTCATGTCAAACCTTTCTTTGTACTTGAATAACTTCTGTGTGTAGCAGTACTTGCATCCTCAGTTCATATAAACCATTGAGATGGATCAACCTCTCTTGTTGTGCCTTTGTAATATCCAAATCCAACTGTCTTGCTATTCTCAAAGTGTTGCACTCAAATTCAATGGAGAGTAGAGCCTTCTTTCCATAAACCAAGTCATAAGGGGTGAAGCCAGTGGTCATCTTCCAGGTTGTATTATAAGCCCAAGTGGCCTCCACTAGTCTGTCATGCCAACATTTTTTGTTTCTACTAACAACCTTGGTGACAATTCCTCCCAATTCTCTCTTAGTAAACTCTAATTGTCCATTGGTGTGAAGACGGTACACAATTGAATTCATGTGTTTGATGTTATGATGCCTCAACAAATTTTGAATCAAGTGTGAGGTGAATTGAGCTCCTTGATCAATGACCAGCTCTGTATGGTACCCAAACTTGTAAAATACATTATCCCTTAAGAACTCAACCATTTTCTCTTTTGATACTACCTTAACAGCCTTGGTTTCATCCCACTTTATCAAATAATCAGTGGATACAATTATGTACTTTTTATGCTCTAATGGTGGATCAATGGGCCCAAAGAAATCCATGCACCACTTTTCAAATGGCTCAATATTCACTTGAGGTTGCAAATGAATTTCATCCCTGGGAGTAGGTTTCCCCATTCTTTGGCATTGGTCACATTGACTAGTGTATCTTCTTGCATCTTAGTGGAGAGTGGGCAAGTAATAACCAGCTTGTAGTACCTTGAAGGTTGTCCTCTTGGCTGTAAAGTTACCTCCACAAGGCCCATCATGGCAAGCCAAGAAGATGTCAAAGACTTTTTCCTCCCTGACACATCTCCTGAAAATTCGATCTGGGCCCAGATTGAAGAGATTGTCCCCAATCTAAGTGAATGGGATGCTCTTTCTTATAATTCTTCTCTTTTCCTTGGAGGACAGATTTGGAGAGAACTTTGGAGCCGCTAAGTAGTTGAATAGGTTAGAAAATCGTTGAGGGAGAACTATAATAGAAAATAAATGATCATATAGTAGTTGATCATCAACCATTCCTTCCTCACCTGCAGGAAAAGCAGGTCAAGGAAAAAAATTTGCAACTACGTTTTCTCTACTAGTCTTATCAATGATAGTTAGATCAAACTATTGTAATAAGAGTAACCATCTAATAATTTTGGCATTTACTTTAGGATTTTTCATAAAATATTTAATAGCATCATGGTCAATATGTACAAAGGTCTGATAACCAATGATGCAATGTCTAAATTTCTTCAAGGAATGGACAATAGCTAAGAGCTCTTTTTCAGTCATAGTATAGTTCAATTCAACCTTGGAAATTCTTTTTCTAATGAAATAAATGGCATAAGGAAACTTGTCATCCATCTGGTATAGATGCTCCTATAGATTTTTCAGATGGATTAACATGTATGTGGAAAGGAAGAGCCCAATTTGGGCCTTGGAGTATGGGTTTAGTAGTCAATTTGTCCTTTAAGGCTTCTAGGCCCTCTTGTTACCCTTTTGACCAACAGAATTCAAAGTCATTGGAAAATTTTCCAAACAAAGGTGAGGCTACTTTGTTGAAGTCATTTATGAATCTACTATAGTATTTAGCTAAGCCCAAGAAACTTCTAACATCCCTTTGCTCCTGAGGAGTAGAGACCCTCTTTATGATAGAAATTTTATTTGGGTCCACTTGTAGTCCCTCCGGGGATATTGAGTGTCCTAGAATAGTCCTTGCATTCTTAGAGAAATCACACTTCTTAGGACTAAGGGATAGGTTAATTTCAATTCACTTTATTTAATACTTTCCCCAATTTAGAGAGAGCCTATAGGAAATCAAACCCATAGGGAGTGAAATAATCCATATAGATTTCTACAGATTTATGGACTAGTTCTACAAAGATGCTCAAAACTACCCTCTAAAAAGTGGCAAGGGGATTACATAATACAAAAAGAAGGACCCTATAAGAAAAGGTACCCCAAGGAGAAGTGAAGGTGATCTTATCTTTGTCCTCTAGGCTGATCTAGATCTGATTGTAACCACTGAATCCATCCAGGCAAGAGAATAACTTCTTTTCCATAATACCATCCAAGACTTGATCAATGAAAGGTAGAGGGAAATGGTATTCTTGGTGGCTTTGTTAAACTCTTTATATTCCACAGAGATCCTCCATTTTCCATTCTTCTTTGGGACTAGAACTAGAGGAGAAACCTAATGACTACTTGAGATATGGTAAATTATCCTTGCATTCAAAAACTTATGCAGTTCTTCCTTAACTATATCTTGGAGGTTTGGGTTCATTCTCCTTTGAGGTTGGCACACTAGATTGCAACCTTCCTTTCCTTGAGGTACACACCAAAGGCTGAACTACCTTCATTTCCTTATAACTCCATGCAAAGGCATTTAGATTCTCTCTTAGCATGTCACATAACTCCTTTTCTTGATGTGAAGTGAGGGAAGGGTTTTTTTTCGAACCAAATTATACCATCTTGACATGAGTAGGCCTTGATTCGGATAGCTACAAATCATTCCAAGGGTTATTTTAAACTTTATTTACTAACTCATCAAGGGACATGGTGTTGAGGGGTTGAATCTGGATGATTTGATGAATCACGTCACCTTCATCAAATTGCCCCCTCCTATAGTAGCATCTAGGGTACATATTGGGTAAGATGTGGTAGAGTAGACTTCATCTTCCTCCTCCTCTTCCAACCATAAAGGTAATTCATTCTCTAAATATCATTGAGAAGGAGAGTACAAGTCCAATTGTTTGGACAAAAGCCCATTTTTAATGGTGATATTGCAAGCCCTGCAACTTATGTAAGCATCAGAAGTCACTAATCATGGCCTTACAAGGATGAGAGGACAACAATTGAAATTGGTATTAGGTTGGAGAACTAAGAAGCTAGCAAGGTATTCCTCAAAAAACTACCTTAGGAGCTACTATGGATTGGTCTACACACTAGAAAATTGTTGTGGTCTTCCTTATGACCCTTCGAGATTCAGTTTAAGCATAGTCTCCTTAGTCGTCACATTGATGGAAAACCCAAAATAAATCAAGGTATGAGGTATAATGATACCATCAATGTGCTCATCTACCACAGGACTTCCATGCTCTAGATACTTCAAGAAAATTACTCTCCCCAACCTTAAGTTAGGCAAATGTCCAATGAGATTAATGGAAGGGGTGTCTTTCTTTCTCCTACCAGGATGTTTGAAGAATTTCTTATTGAATAACTTCTTGTAAATGGGGAAATCCTTGATAGCTTGGAGGAGTGGGATTTTAACACACAAGTTTTTCAATTCACCTAGAAGTTTAGTCTCTTCTAGGGTGTGATAGCTAGGATGGATTAATCTCTTAGGAAAAGGAGGTGGTTGGCTTAAGGAACACTCTCTTCCTTTCCCTCTTCAAGCTCCTTAGGTGGAGATGGAGGTTCATTATCTAGAAGCACTCATCCATAACTGAGGTTAATTTCTTGAATTTTCATAACATAGGGAGGGTAAGATGACTGTCCAATATAGACCATAGATTTTTGCTTATTATTCGAGTTTGAATTTGACTGAGTAGGTATCTAAGGCTGCTTAGATGGATCAGGGTGAAGGAGTTGTGGTTGAGATGGATTTGGAGGTAGTAAGGTTAGAGATTGATTGTATGGGGGCCTCCACCCCTCTAGTGGTTTATTAGACTATGTTTTTGGCGGAGCATATGTTTGAAATGATTGATTGCTAGGTTGGGAATAATATTGAGGTGAAAATACAACGGAGAAGGTGTCGAACATGAAGAATGAGTAGGAAGACATTGAGGCGAAATGGATGCATTCTGGTTAGGGTTGTAATATGAATATGATTCCCCTCGCATGCCATGCTTGTATGATCGAGGTCCTTGAGTTCTCCTTTGGTTGATATAGCAGAGTTGTTCAGTCACACCTATAGTTCCTTGATACACAATTTTCAATCCAAGAAGAGAAGGGAACTTGTCTGTGGAGTGGTTTTCCTCACAGAGTGAGCAAATCTCTACAAGATTCAATGGACACTCATTTCTAGGGTGCCTCCTAGTGCATCTAGGGAAAAATATAGCTAAGGATATTTCTACTTCCTCCTACTTCCCCTTGATCTGTATGGTGTCCATTTTTGGAGAAATGGATGCAACATTTCACTCTTAAAGTCTTCCAACGTGTTCCCAATTTCACTTTTGATGGATGTATTGGAGGAGGATGAGCTAACCAAAGCTTGACTAGTCCTACACTTCTTTCTAGCAACCCTAGAATGATTTTTGAAAACTGTCTTGATATCATGATAAGATAATTGGTAGATTTCCCTTCTCGACCTCATGTTTATGGTCTCTAAAAGATCTTCCCTGATCCCTCTAAGAAGGACTAACATGAGTGATTCAAGGTCGAGGATGTATCTGGCCCTTTTGTAGCTGAGTTCGAACCTTTCCTCATAATCTTCCAAAGATTCATCATGTCTCAAGGTCATTCTAAAGATTTCCTCTTTGGTGCCTTTGGACCTATAATAATCCCTGTACTTGTTGTTGAAGGCTTGCTGCATTTGAACCCAAGTAGTGATGATGTCCCCAGGTAAACCCATGAACCAATGCAAGGTTGCATCCTTAAGGGTGGATGGGAATAAATTTTACTTTTGGTCGTAAGAGGTATAATCATAAGTTTTGCAGATGATAGTAAACTCAGAAAAAAAGTATGAGGCTCCTCTGAGGTTAAGCCATGGAAGTGAGGAAGGGAAAAGGGGATTATGATTTTCATGCTAGCATCTCCATTAGTTTCTCTAATAGGAAAAGCACTCTTAGTTTTTTCTTTAGCTCCATTTATTTTTTCAATCATATTTCTATTTTTAGACATGGTGTAGGTTGGTGGAATGGTTTCTTCTTCTTCTTCCCCAATGGGCTCTTCAAAGATATCTAGTTATTCGCCTAATGGGTCCTCTAACTTACAACCACCAAAGGGGAGGGAAGGTTGGTAGTTTGATGGTGTCGGGGTATTTGGAATTTTTTTTCCTAAGTTGTATCTACTCCTAAGATGCATGAAAGACATTTACTTTTTCTTTTAGGGTGTTCTTCAAAATTACTTGCAAATGAAAAGAAAGTAGAAATTGCAACTATTTTCTGAATGGAACTAATTCCTGAATGGAGAGAATTTAGAAATTACAAATATCTATTGAATGCAGAACAAAAGGAAAGCATGAATTGCATCTATTTATTGAATTTCAAATAGAAAGGAAAGAAAAAATTACATCTACCTAGACACCTCCCTAGCAATGGCGCCAAAAAGTGGTGAGCCCTAGTATTGCAACAAGGATGTTGCAAATCCTAAGGTGGCCAACTTTATTTTATCAACCCGAGGTTCGTACAAACTTGGAGGTGATAGTGATATATGCACAGTAGATGCAACAATCTACTCCTGTCACTTCCCAACTGGGATGATAGACCACTAGAGTTTTTAAAACCAGTCTTCTATTAACTAGAAGGAGGTTGACTACTAATAGTGAATGTAAAGCTATCTGCAATTCAAAAATTAAATACTTTCCTATGTGAAGGAAATGAAAGTTCTGAATAAAAAGTGTTACAAAATGACATGAAATTACCTAGATAAGGATTAACACACATTACTTGCAGAAGAGACCTAATTTAACCTTGCATTCTATCATCTAGATATCTAGACTAAGTAGGCATGGAAATTATCCTAACATTGCTCTGATTGATGTATTCATGCATTAACTAAATATTGCAGAAAAGAGTCCTTCAGTTTTAAATTTAGAAATGTAAATTATAAGCTAAACAAGATGATCTTTTGAAGGGGAGGAAGGTATGGGAAAGTTGGTCCAAAATGGAATTAAGGGGTATGGAGGTAAATTTGAAGGCCTACCCTAGGTTCTGATCATGATATCTACATGAAACAGTCTAAAACAGGATGCTATAGGGTTTCGTGTAGTTGCTACACGATTTCTTGTAGTTACTATAGGATGTCCTAGTTTACTATAGGAAACTTAGCTAAAAGCTGTAAGAAGGAAGGGAAGGTGAACAAAAGTGGTGTGAAGATGTATGATGGCACAATAAGGTATGGTGAAGGTCCACATCACCCAAATATCAACTCAACTCTTTAGGATAGATGGATATTCTCAAGATGGTTATCCATAGTGGCTACAAAACAAAATTCTGAATTAGTGGCTGGTAAGGTTGGGCGAGAGGCAAAGGAGACTTTGATGAGACTGGTGGAATAAGTTCCTCCCTACAGATCAGAAACTCTTACAATAACACATATTATTTTCTTCATTGATGCTCAACTTTATGTAAATGTGGAAAATATGAGTTGAATTTTAGAAATTGATTTATTGACGGCTAATGGCTTAGATCAATGGAATGGAAATCTTTCTAATCTACAACAAGCCTAGGAAACCAAAATTACAATTCAGGTGCTTCTAAAATCTCATCCACAATGATTTACTCAACCAGAAATCCTAAGATATGTAATAACCAAAAGTTAAATCTATTTTTGGGGCTGTGAGAGTGGGGCCCTCAAACCATAATCCCATGAGGGATATGATGATCAGGCCACTGTCACAAGATTTTCTGAACTCTTTTCTTTCACTACTGTAACAGTGATATACTTCTTCGACTAATGGAAGCAAAACTAACCAATCATTCAAAGAATTATAAATTAAACAAACCAGAGATAACATCAACAACTAATTTATGATTCTAATCTAAGAATACATGTACAAAAGGAGGAAACCCTACTATTAGGTGTTGGGCTAATTTATTAACACAAATTAACACAAGTATTCATTATCAATCTAGGTTTGTAAAACTTGGAGGTATGTCCACAATGTATGGATATCAGATGTAGCCGAGATTAGGAGATAAAATATGAAGAGTTAAGGAAGTGCATGTTACAAATATAAATCTATTTGAACAATTTCTAATTCACATCTACAATGTATGAGAGATGAAGTGGCTCTTAACTTAAGGGATCCATTTATGTATTTCTTCTACAATATTGCTTGATGAATAGAAATCAAAGAATCATTAATTAACAACAGCTTAAGATGTGTAAATAAACAATGAAGGAGACTCATAACATAAGAGATCTTTGGTATTCCTCATCATAATTCACTCATCATTATGCTATTGTTAGAAAACTAAAATTGCATAAAACTGCTTGAACAAAATAAAGATGAATTCTAATTTTGATCTATTAATTCAATAGAAGGAGGATTAAACTTGAACACTTTGTTGTCCATTCTTATCAAAATGATAACCAAATTAAGATTCATCAGCAACATATGATGGATCCCTGTTGGGATTTGAAACATTGACAAAAAATGGTTTTTACTATGGGTTCTCCGGTTGCTAGGTCAGAAGATATTAACCACAGAAGTCTTGAATCCTAAACACTCTGTTTTAACTTGGCGCAACCATGTGTTTTCAAAACTACACTAAAAAAATTTGTTTCATTACTCAATGTCAGTGAAAACATGTTATCAAAACTTCACTTAAACACTCTGTTTTGTTATTCAATCTGGCGATTTCGTGGAGGTTCTAAGTTAAGTTACCTGTCTGCAATGATTTAACTTGATTTTCTCTTTGTCGTGACTCAACTAACCTTCATTTCATTATGGCTTCCACTTATTAAAATTCATTCAAAGCCTTTACTGATGGCAAAGAAAAATAATGACGAATGAAAAACAAAGGTTGGAGCGCTTTCCATATCCCAGAGTTTAACTTCTATTTTATAAAAAGAATCCTGAGATTTCCTCATAAACATCTATTGAATTCATTGAGGAAGATCAAGTTTCGATCATACCTTGCTTGTCACGAGATCTTCTTCAACTAACTATGCCTTCTTTGCTAGTCTCCTTGGCTTATCTCTTAATTTTCTCTAGGTTTCCTTCTTATCACTCTGCTTTCCAGCCATTATGTCTCCTGCCTTCTCTTTCTGGTTTTCTTTCCTCTATTTCTATGTTTCTTTTCTCAAATCATTCATATTAGGCTCATAGTATGTGCTAATGGCTTCTATAATACTTCGTTGCTCTCCCTGAGCCTTAAAAAAAGTTGTCATGGTGGAAAGAGAATGATATTCACCATGATCTGTGTGTATAATGGTGGAGTATGTGTTGAATGAAAGCTATGTTGAATGCAAACTCTCGGCAATGTTCTAAAACCTTTTTTGTTGTATTTTTAAATTTCATTTGACCATTTCACTTGCTGCCTTGTCTGGTTCCCTCAAGTTTGGGTGTCCTTCATTCCATTGTGGCTGTCCTCCATACCAACCAACAATACCATCACAACATTCATTACTTGACCTTGACTAATATATCACTCACGCCATCATATTGTTTGCATACCATATATTTTATTACAACTGGCTCATATTTGTTATGCATTGTGTTTTGATCACTGTGTTAAATAGTTTTGATTGCATGGTTTATGGTCTTGTCTCCATTCAACTGCCATCATACTTCTCCCTTATATCAATTACCTCCATTACCTACGGCTTATTCCTCTGAGGCACTCGTAACATGTATTTGCATTGTAGTGTCATTACATGATTATTATAATAACCCTTGCACTTCAATATTATCATTCTTATGCGCTATTATAACTTATCACAATAAATCATTTTGATTTCTTCCCCTTCATATTACTTTATAATGCGCATTTCTCCATATGTATTTATTTCAATATATATCTTTAATTTTAAAATGACCATATTTAGGTCATGTTTAAAATTAATTCCATGATACTAATGTTGTGTATGTTTGTGTAGTTTCTAAGGTTCTAGGGTTTCAACTATTGAACCCTTAATTTTGATCCTTTTTTATTTAAAAGAAAAATAATTAGGGTTATGAAATACTTATGGTTGTGAAATGAAATGAATATGGAATATATAAATGGAATGTGAAATATAAGTATAGAATGTGAAATGAATATTTGGAGGATGTTTATAAGATTAAATGTAGGATAATGGGTAAGAATATATAAATAGAATGAGGGTAATGAAATGAATATATAAGTAAAAATAATAGGATGAGGTTATTGAAATTAATATGTAAGTAAAATATGCATTTAGGTACTAACTTAATTTTAAGAAGCTCTAAAAATTTATAAAAGTTTTGAATTTCCAAGAGCAAAATTTTGTACTCACAACACTTTTACTTCCAGAAAGTATTGGATGATGTCCTCTTGGTCAAATGTCTTTGGTGAAATGTCTTGGATAGATTGGAATATAGACTTTATTTATACTTTTTGTTCTTGCATTCTTCATTGATATAGGTTCACTGATTGTTGATGTCGTTCAGGTCCATCCTGCAATCGTTACTTGAAGATTCAGGTCCCTACCGCCATGTATTTTTTTATGCAGTATATACATGGATTTTCTAACATTTTAGGTCTCTTCTACAAAATGTTTCCAATAATGCTTTAGGCCCCTTCTGTGACACAATTCAAGTTGCCTCTTCAATTTAGTTGCTCAAAATTCGAGCTTCTCAACTAGTTCCTTTTGCAACTTCCCCCTTGATTATCTGAAGACTTGTCCTCAACTCTTGTTTTTTTTAGGGTTCATTCTTCAAAATCAAACTGTTGGGAGAGTAAAACAAATATTTTGAATTCATATAGGCCAAACCGGTTGCTTTTTCTCTATGAATTCTTGTTTTCTTTTTGCATGTTTCCTTGTTTTCACTAGCAAACTTTTTATTTTTATTTTTCTTGTTTTCTCTTTATATTATTATATTTTTTTTAAGTTTGTTTTTTGCTTTACTCTTCTTCTTCTGGAGTTCTCGAAGGCATTTCTATGTTGTTCCATCACTTCCATATCTTTCTCTCTTGTCATTTGTTTCACAAAATCTTCTTTATTGATAGGCTTATTGTAAACTTTAAGCATATGTTCGTTAACTAGAAATGAAGTAGACTCTTGATCAATTGTTTTTATTTGAACAACTCCATTATCAAAGATTTCTTCTATCTCATATGGCCTTGGCCAATGAGTTGTAAACTTTGCCTTGAAATCCTTGAATTTGGAGTCAAACTGTAATTCCCAGTCTCCTTTGTTGAATATCTTGTTCTTGATGAATTGACAATGCCATTTCATTCTTTATTGTTGCACCAGTGTTGTGTGTTCCACTGCTTTGTCTCTATTCATCCAATTTATTCAATTCCATTATCCATTGTTGTTGTTCTTCAGACAATTCTAGTCCTAACCTTGCTACTAACTTGAATGTGTGTATCTGAAATTCTATGGGTAGTAAGACTTCTTTTCCATACATTAACTGGTATGCACTGAACTCAACTGTGTTTTTACATGTTATTTTGTATGCCCATAGTGCATCTATTGACTTTTCTAACCAATCCTTCATGTTCATCTATATTGTCTTTGTCATTATATTTTATAGGAATTTATTTGTCACCTCCACTTGTCCGTTTACTTGAGGATGGCACAGTGTTGATTTTCTATCTTTGATCTTGTACTTTTTTGTAAGATCCCGAACAAGTTTTGAAGTGAACTGAGTGGCTTGGTTAGTCACTATCTGTCTTGGTATCCCAAATCTGAAAAATATTTCCTTAAAGAGGAATGTGACCACTTATTTTCTATTGCTCTTGCTATTGCCTTTACCTCAACCCACTTCGTTACATAGTCTGTACATACCAAGATGTACTTCTTTCCACTTGATGGTGGATTTATTGGTCCCACAAAATCCAGAGCCCATTGTTTGAATGGTTTTATGATAACTTGTGGCTTAAGTGGCATTTCCTTTGATACTATTGGTATTCCTATTCTTTGGCAACTGTCACACCTCTTGACATACGCTTTGGTGCCTTTGAAGATTGCTGGTCAGTAGTAGTCGAGTTGCAGCACCTTGTAAGTTGTCCACTTATTTGAAAAATGACCACCACATGGCTTGTCATGAAATTCTTTCAAAATTTCTAATATTTCATCTTCTCTAACACATTTTCTTACTATCAAATCAGAGCTAGTATAAAACATATCACCGTTCACCCAGTTATACCTAGAGCTTTCTCTAATAATCTTTCATTTTTGTTCCTTTAAGAACTGGGCTGGTAATTTCCCAGAGGATTAATAGTTTGCTAAATATGCAAACCATGGTGTTTCTATAGTTATTGCAAACAAATGTTCATCTGGAAAATTATCTGAAATAGGATTTGGATCACCAGGTGTATGAAGTATTCAAATGAAATTAGCTACTTGATCATCTTTCCCTATTTGATCTTGAATTGTAATGTTAAATTATTGCATTAGAAGTAATCATATTGTTATTCTATTGTTTGTGATTGCTTTGTGAAGGAACACTTGGTGGCTTGTTATGTAATTCCTATTTGTTTACTACATGTACTACAACTAACATTTCTTTCTCTGTGACTGTGAAGTTCAATTCTACTGGTGTTAAGTTTTTGCTTATGAAGTATATAGCATAATTGAATAAGTTTTCTTTCTGTCCAAGTGATGCACCTATAGCAGTATCAGATGCATCTGTGGAAATATGAAATGGAAACGACCAATTCAGCCGTTGAATAATGGGGGTAATTGATAGTTTTTCCCTCAATATTTGAAATTCATTTTGGCAATGATTTTTCCATTGGAATTCAACATCCTTTGCAAGTAACTTCAATAGAGGTTGTGCTATTTTATTGAAATTTTTAATAAATCATCTATAATAGCCTACATAACCCAAGAAACTTCTTACTTCCTTTTGTGTTGTAGGTGGCATTAAATTCACAATGACTTGTATTTTGGTTGGGTCCACCTTAATTCCTGATGAGGAAATATGGTGTCCTAGCACTATCCCTTCTGTTAACATCATGTAGCATTTTTCATTACCCAGGGAAAAATTTGTCTCTATGCATCGTTTCAAAACATTTTCAAGCTTTTTCAAAATATTTCCATTTGTGTTTCCATATATAGTGAAGTCATCCATGTAACCTTCTACATAATCATGGATCAGATTAGCAAATATTGTTAGAACTTATCTTTGGAAAGTTGTTGGTGCATTACATAGTCCAAATGGGAAAACATTGTATGCATATGTTCCCCATGGCTAGGTAAATGTTGTTTTGTCTTGGTCTTCCATTGCTATTCTAATATAATTATACCCACTAAACTCATCTAGGAAAGGAAAGAATTTCTTCCCAGCTAATGAATCTAGGACTTGGTCAAAAAATGGTAGTGAGAAATGGTCTTTTAATGTTTCCTTATTCGATTCCTAGTAATCTACGCATATCCTCCACTTCCCATTTTTCTTTGCTACTACTACTAAGGGAGAAACCTATTGACTGTTAGAAATAGGATAGATGAACCCAACTTGCAATAATTTATGTAGCTCTTATTTCACTATTTCCTTCATCATGGGGTTCATCTGCCTTTGTGGTTTCCTTACTGGTTTAATCTGGTCATCAGTATAGATGTGGTGGATACATATGTTGGGATGAATTCCCTGCATATTTGTGTAATCCCAGGAAAAATCTTTTGAGTACTTTTGTAATAATGCTATTACCTCTTGCTCTTATGATGATTGTAAGTTGTTACCAATGTTTAAATGTTTTCCAAGATAAATTTCAATTGTTTTAGTTGTTCAATTGGTAACTGTGTTTATAGGAAAAATATTTGGGAATGATTCTTGTAGTGATTGGATTGTGTAGGTTTCCTAAAAATAGTGGTTCAAAAGATTACTTGCAGTTTCATATTGTGCCGATCTAAGTTTCTCTAAAATATTTGGTTCTGAGATGAAAAGATCCAAATTATCTTTGTTATCCTCTTCTTTTCTAAGATCAAATACTTTGTTAATACTTAGAACTGATTTAGTTTGTTGATGTTCTTGTCCTTCAAGCATTGATACTAAAGAAGGTGTTTGCGCTGGAGAATAAAGTGTGATGTGTTTTCTCTCATCTCCATGTGCAATAATCATACTTCCAGATCTACATCCTATAAAGGCATCAACAGTGGCTAACCATGATCTGCTTAAGATTAGAGGATGTCCTCCCAAGTTTGTTTTTGGCTGCAAAATGAAGAAGTCTACAACATACTCCCATGAATCCAAAGAGACTATGATATCTTCTAACATTCCTTCTAGTATAACTTTATATATGTCTTCTAACCCTAAGATTGTAGTAGTAGATCTAATGTTGTTTAAATTAAATGGTTCATTATCTCTGTAGTCATTACATTTATAGCTACTCCCAAATCTATCAATGTGTTTGGATACTGAAAAATTGTTTATTGAAATAGTAACCATAGGGATATCATGGTCAATATATATTTCTACTGTTGTCTTTGTAGACATGAGGCTTTCTATTTTTCCAATTACTTGGATTGTAGTAGGATCCTTCTTCTTTTTACCAGTTTTCTTGATGCATAATTCCTTTATTGTTTTAGTAAAATTGGTATTTCTTTGAATGATTATAATAAAGGAATTTTTACATAAGCATTTTTCAATTCATCCAAAATATCAAATTCAGGAAGGGTCATTTGAATTTTCTGCTCTATTGACCTCTCTGGATAGGGTAGTGTTTGAGTTATGATAGTTTTTCCTTTCTGACTTTGATTTTTGAATGTGATATTTCAGGTTGTTCTCCTTATTCAGTTGGTTCTTATATGATCAGAGGAGAATTCTTATGCAATACTTTCACAGACTTTAAATGGACATCATTTATGGGAAGAATGGAGTATGTTGGGAAATATGTTGCATTCTCCACATTGTACGCAGGTTTATCCATTTTATTGCGCAAATTTTCCACCAGCTGAGCTGGTAGTTGAGTTGGTCTGGGCTGGTTTAAAGGCAGTTGTAGCTGCTGTGATTATGTTAGTAATGGTGTGGGATTCTATTATGGAAATGCAATGGATTATGGATATTGTTGGAACTATTGGTATGCGAATGATTGTTGATATTGTTACTGGTATTTTTGTTGGTATTGTTGAGGATACATTTGTTGAGGTGCCTTGTTTCCATAACAATATCCCATCCAACCTTGTGCATGTTGGTTTTGATATTATTGTGGAGGCTTAGCTTTCCATGGAATTGGGTTATTCCAAGAGTTTTGAGGAGGATACTAATAGTTTTGTTGAGGGAATTACTGAGGGAATTGTTGAGGAATCCTTGGCTGCCAAGGCCTTCTTGGTGCCACATAATAGAAACCTTATGTTCCTTGTAATTCTTCCATTGGATTCATTTGCAATTCCTTTAACTTTAGATAGTTTTTTGTTGAATGGCTTTCTATGAAAAGGCCACATACTTGTACACTATCTAAAGGACATTCTCTTAATGCATGCTTCTTTCTGCTTTTGGTACAAAAGATCGCTAAGATTTGTTCTTGTTCTTATTTCTTTTTGTTTTCTTTAAGAACATCTACTTATGTCCCTAATGTACTTAGAAGATCAATTTTGAAGTTTTCCAGCAAGCTTCTATCTCTACTCTTGTTACCCCTCCTACTGCTGATTTTGTTACTTTTCAACTAACATCTCTTCTTCCATCTTTTGATCTTCCTCTAGAATATTATTGACGTAATTCTACAATTTCATTAAATGGAAAGTTCGAAATTTCCTTTCCCCATTATATTCAAAATTTCAAGGTATTCATCTCTTATACCTTTGAGAAAGATTATTCGAATGCTTTCTTGGTTTAACGAGTGTTGTTTAGACTTTTATAGATTGTAAGAAAATCTTTCTAAGTATTCTTCTAAACTTTCGTCTTCTTGTTGTGTCATTCTAAAAACATCCTCTTTCAAGTCCCTAGGCCTACAATAGGCTTGGTATTTTTTAAGAAATATTTTCCTCATGTCATCCCAAGAAGTTATTGTTTGCTCGTCTAAACCCATGAACCATTTTAAGGCTGTTGCTTTCAAAGTAGTAGGAAAGAGAAAAAGTTTGTGTGTCATCTGTGTATTCATAAGTTCTACATAAGATGTCGAATTAAAACATAAATGAGTGAGGATCTTCTGTTGACATTCCATAAATGTTAAGCAATATAAAAGGTGGAATGTTTTTCATTTTCACATCTTCTCCTAATATTGCGCTTGTATCTAATATTGGAAAGCCAAAAATAGCTTCTGGATCATCAATATTTTCCTGTTCATTATCATTTTTTCTTTTCCTATCATATTCTCTCTTTCTATCATTTTCTCTTTTTTCTTCTTCCTCTCTTTTTATTCTCCATTCTCTTTGTTATCTTTCATCTTCAAGTCTTTGTTCAGGAGTAAGAATAACAGATCCTTGCCCTTCTTCTGTCATAGCTTCAACTATTTTGATGACAACTTGAGATTCAAGTTGTTGTTTATTTTCAAAAATAGGTTGATCTATGGACTCAAAAATGGGCTAATTTACTTCAACAATTTATTTTTGTTTTCCTGAAGTAGGTGTTGCTTTTGGTGTTTGTTTTCTTTTCACCTCCTAGGTTAACAAGGTTTTCCTTTCAATTAAAGTTAGTCTTTGTGCTGTTCTTTGATTTTCTTCTAATTCCTTTATTGTTGGTTTACCAAAAACTGGTGTGGTTAGTTTTGATGGTCCTATTTCTATTGATGGGGGGTTTTGTTTAATAAATCTACCTTTAGGATCTCTATTTCTAGGCATAAAGAAACATAACTAAGAATAATGTAACATAACTGAATTTTTATTGTTTTCAGTTTATCAAAATTTTTAGAGTTTTTTTTTTTATCTTCTATTTGACTATGTTGATGAGTGCCTCTGTGACAACAATGCCAAAATCTTGGGCTAATTTATTAACAAGAATTAGCACAAGAATTCATTATTAATCCAGGTTTGTAAAACCTAGATGCATGTCCACAATGTATGGATATCAGATGTAGCCAAGCTTAGAAGATAAAATATGAAGAATTAAGTGCATATTACAAATATAAATATATTTAAACAATTTCTAATTCACTATTTCAATGTACGTGAGATGAAGTGGCTCTTAACTTAAGAGATCCATTTGTGTCTTTCTTCTACAATATCGCTTGATGAATAGAAATCAAAGAATAATTAATTAACAACAACTTAAGATGGATAAATAAACAATTATGGAGACTCCTAACTTAAGAGATCTTTTTGTATTCCTCATCATAATTCACTCATCATTATGCTATTGTTAGAAAACTGAAATTGCATATAAGTGCTTGAACACAATAAAGATGAATTCTAGTTATGATCTATTACTTCAATAGAAGGATGATTTAACTTGAACACTTTGTTGTCCCTTCTTATCAAAATGATAAACAAACTAATATTCATCAGCAACATATATCGTTACACATCAATTCAAGTGAGAAAATCTAAAACAAAACAAGTAAACAAATCTAAAGCAACTGGTTCATGAAAATTAAGCTAGTTTAACAATGAAGTGTACTTCACTTGGAGTGGGGGCTCTCCACCCTTGACTTGCATAATTGAGGATGTTATCAACTACTACAACTTCAGTCACTCATCCACACCAATGAAGAACGAAAATAGAAGTAGAAAAAGTTCTTCAAATTAACTTCAAATATTCAAATGCCTCGACATAAAATTATACAAAAACTACATGCCATAAACCTTCAAAGTTTTGGCTTTAAATAGAAGATCATGAAACAAACTAATCGAAAGTATCTCTAACAACTATATCTACTCATATCCATCTATCAAAGTCAAATCCATCCAATCTATCACTAAAAATATGGACAATCCTATGAAATCATAAAACTGCCCTATTTCTCAGGGATTTTCTAGATGTTTGGTCCTGTTTGACCAACTTTGGCTAGGCCCGATTTAGTTTATTTTGACTAAACCAATTGGAGTTAGTTTACTCCTAGTTCCCAATATTTCCATACATGTATCCATATTGAGCACATGTATGTAATGAATATGACATCCATATAGCTATTACGGGAATTTCTGATTCTATCCAAATGTTGTACTTGAAATTCAATTTTCATAAAAACTTCTAGAAATTTCAAAATTGAAATTAAATACCTGAATATGCATAAAACACATGAAAGTGAGGTGGATGTGATGGAAAATGGATGGATAATATAAGAGTTAAGTAAGTTTTCTTAAGCAAAAATTGACCAAAAATGGGGGCCAACACTAGGGTTGGGCACTAACCGAAGAGATTTATCCATTATATTCAACTCAGTGTTGGAACAAAGGAACCCATATCATTATCATCAAAATGTCAAAAATAACATGGGAATAACAATCACAATACCTTAGCTCCAAATTTCCTCTTGGCTATAATAAATAGTTGAATCCTAATGAGGCCCTAGGCCTTATTATTTATAAAACTAAAGCTACCAACATCTTCCTTAAAATTAGGTAGGCTTGGCTCCCAAACTTGAGATTGACTTGTCTTCAACTATCACTAGCTTAGCTGCCAATGAACTCGGTGGGATTGGCTACTTATAACTCAGAGGTGATGATATTTGGTGGAGGAATATTTCAGTAATTGAGGAGTTAAGAAAGAAGTCCCGATCTCCTAAAATCCCTCTTTCTTGTCTACTTTGAGTTCCTACACTTAAATTAGCCCAAACGTACTCCAAATCCTACAATTAATGCTTATTAGACCACATGACATAACATCTCACCTCTACCCTTCTTACTATGAAAAATATATTAAGATATGTAAAGAAATGTGAGAAAAGTTGAGTTTAATAAGCTAGAGAGTGGAATTAGGGTCCACATGATTTACCTATGGATGAGCCTCATCTATCTCCTAGACCCCATTCTTCATTATTGATTGATATTCTCCATTCCTAGAATATTTTCATTATTTATGTTTGACAACCTCCTCAAATGCAAATTATTCTTCTTCTATTAACTTTGTCATATAGGTTGCATTCCCTAGATATATTTTAACCTTCTTACTTTCCATAAATGCACCTTTGGCTTCTCCATGACATTCTACATCTACAAGAGAAGACTTCAATCAATTTGGTATATTTCTTCTTTCAGGGATGATCACTGGTTACATAGGCTCACCGAGACATTCATCTTCATGATTTGAGTCATATTCCTCTCTAGTGCATTATTCTTCAAATATTTGTAGTTCTTCATCAACAGATTCAATTGGGAGGTCATTCAATTTCTTGAATGTAATACTTTAATCAAGTATCACATCTTCACTTACTTCTATTCGATATCATTCCTCTATATAGATAGTATAAGCATTTGAGGTGTTCTTGTAGCCAACAAATATACCCTTCATGCTTGTAGCATCCAAATTCTTTCTTTTACCTTTAGGAATGTGAATATAGATAGGACAAACAAATATTAAGATATAGTTTAAAATTTATTTCTTACCAACAAATACTTCCTTAGGAGTCATGTTTTCTAGAGATATATGAGGACTTCAATTTTGAACATACAGAACATACAGGAAAAAGTTTTTGCTTCACCCCAAAATTTTTTTGGCTAGTCTTGATAATTTAACATGACTCTTACACATTCCTCAATTGATTGATTCTTTTTTTCAACAACACCATTTTGTTTAGGATTATATGGGATTATCAACTTCCTCTTAATCCTAGCATCCTTACATAAATCTATGAGTTCCTTTGATGTGTACTCTCCTCCATTGTCCGATATTAGAACCTTTATCCTCATTTATGTAAGGTTCTCTTCTTCAACTTTGAACTCTTGAAAGTTTTTGAATACTTCATCCTTAGACTTTAGCAAATAGATCCAAGGTTTCCTTGAGTGCTCATGAATGAACGTTACATAATATAGATGAAATCCAAGATACTTTGTATACATGGGACCATGAACATCAAAATGAATGAGACCCAAGAATTCTTTTGACCTTGAATCACTACTTCCAAATGGTCTCTCAAAATTTTAACCTAACAAGCATCCCGTGCATACTCCTTCATGATCCTCCTTGAGTTTAGGGATTCCATTCTCCATTGAATGTAAAGTTGGTAAGATTTTGTAGTTAAGGTTTCCAAACCTTTTATGCCAAAGTTCACATGGACTTATTTCATGTGAACCAAAGCTTAAGAGATAGGAGTTAGCAATCTTTAGATTATTTATTCACAAACCCCAATGATCTTTTCATTTTTTATGCTAAATTTTTTATCACATAATACAACCTTTCCATTTATAAAAGTGGCTATATCTCCCTTATCCTTTAAAAATGAAATAAAAAGAGTATTATTTTGCAAACCTAAAAAAAAAGGATGATGTTGAGATGAGTATTTCCTATATTTTTTAGCACTAGCGAGGTTGATCCAATTCCTCTTGCATGATAGCTCTTCTTTTCACCAAGCTCAACATAGTAGAAATATTTTCCTCTTGATAAAGTCTTTGGTTTCTTGTCCTCACCTATCATATGTCTTGATGCTCCACTGTCAATTACCCAAATACTCTCATCTCCAATTGTGCCCATAAGTGATGAGAATAATCCTTTGCCTTTTGTATAAGTCTTGGCCATACTATTCTTTATGGATAATAAGATATTTCATAAGGAATTTATACCTTGCTTAAGATGACTTTCTACTTTATAGAATTGCTTCAAATACTTATTAAAGGATGTAGTGATCTTCATGATTCCCTTAGCCAACCTTAGCTCTGATGCCATGTTCATAAGTCTATAGGTCTACAACTAGCACATTTTATCTTAAACTTGATAATCTCTTGTGATCCTGTTTTCCTTTTTCTCACTTATTAGATTCTTCTGTTATTAATATGTTATTATTATCATCAAACATATTCCAAAACATGAAGATACACAACACAAGAACACATGATGTAAGTTTCAAGTCAGGGCCAAAACCTCTTTGGAAAACCCACAAATATCTTCTCTTCTTATAGATTCTTCAAATGACAAATTCCAAGACCTCTAGACCAATACCAATACCCTTCCAAGGCCAATTCTGATGTTCTTGATTATTTTCTTCCTTTGTTCTTGTCAAACTCAGTCAAATCTCTTCCACTTGCATAACTTCGACTCTTAGCTACAAAATTTCAGCCTGTATTGTAGGTCTTAAATTTTCGACTTTTGGAATGGTTGTTGCTTCCACATGTGTGAGAAAATCTATGGATTTCAATCCTTCCTTTAACCTTCACTTGAGTTTATCCTTCTTCTAGGGTTTGTAGGTGATCTAACAAACCTTCCTTAGACCTTCTTTCTACAATTTCATAAACTTTGTCATTGCAGCAACAAAATCCTAGCCTTCCTCTTTCACACATGTGAAAGAGAGAGAAATAACCCAAAAACTTTTCCTTTATCCTTCTTCACTAGCCTTTTCCTTCTCCTTCTTCTCTTGAATCATGAGAGGATGAGTGACTATTTATAGGAGCTTGAGTTCCCTCCTATATATAGGCTTCCAAGGGGGACAAGATGCCCTAATTAAGGTTGACTTATTAGCTTGTAAGCCGACATGGCCTTGGAGGGTATTTTGACAATTCTAAATACAAAAATAATTATTTTTACATGTTAGAATGTGCCCGATGGGGTGTTCCTGATATGATAATGACAATTTTGACTTCTTGACCATAGGAAAAACATATAAGAACTCAATGGGTGCTTGACCTATAAATAAAATTAACTTGAGCATGAAACCCATTCTACAAAAAAACAATAATGATTTTTCTTTCATTTTAGAATATACAAGAATATAAAGAACATTTCATATTTATGAAGATCGAACCTAGTTATACATTTCAATGGATAGACAGTTATGTTGACTACAACAACCGATGAATATGGTTCTCTAAATCCTCCAAATAGAAGCATTACCGATGAACCTTCCGCATAAGTTCAACCTCAGTTTGATATTCTACAAATCGACTGATCGACTTCCAAAACAATGATTTGAAACCCTTCGAAAGGCACCATTCGTAGGTCGTATTTTCATCTGTATTCTATGGAAGCTCAAAATTATAATATTGTTGAAGAATTAGCTCAAGCCCCTTCTACAATCTTGGCCCTTGAATTCCTTCAAAGTTTTCTGATGCAACGAAAATCAGTGCTGTCAGCAATTATCAAAATTGGTCCATCAGATTTGAGACTTATAGTTTTTAATCTTGAGAATCACATACCTACACTCCCATATCAACTTGAATTTCAAATTCAAGTTGCTATACAAGGAAGAAATGCTTTTCATACCATTATAGATGAGGTAGTTTCTCTGTCAATTATGATTGTATCTTGTTGGAAATACTTTAGTTATCCTTCAATTAATCAAACACCTACTAATCTAAAACTTTTTATGCAAGATTATTTATACCCTACATAAGTTTAAATGTATTACCTCTGGAATTAGAAGATAAATTGTTACTATCAAACTAGAAGTCATTGATGTGAAACTTTATTATAACCTGTGACTAGGTTGACGCTGGACTTACCTCATGTCAGCAGTGGTTTCTTCACTCTTTTATGTGTTACAATTTCCTCACCAAGGGGAAATACTTACTGTAGGCTAGCTCACCTTCTATGCTTTTGATTCATGAACCACCAATAGTGTACATTTAATAGGTAAAATGCTAGTTTCTTACAAGAATTTACTGTATGATTTACTTAAAGATTCATCAATAATGGTAACTTTTTCAGTCCCTCCACCCAATTTCTCTCCAATATTCACTATAGTCAACATGATTTCATCAAGAACTTACAATTTGTATGGATCAGATGATCTCTAGATAGTTCCTAGCCAATGAGAATTGGTAAGCTATGATGACAAATTTCCACAACCCAAATGAGTCACGTTATGAGGTTATTCACTTGGCCCCTACAACCTCTTTTGAATCGAATGACCTAGTGAATGTCGTCCTAGATGAATATTCTCATTCATCTTGGCCAATATTTGTCTCATCTGCTTATCCATTTGATGTTGTTTTTCCTACGAATCAAAGAATTATATAGATCATATAATTTGAATAAATTCCTTGGGACAATTATCATCATTGTTCCTCCTTTCTTCCCAAACTTGAAAATATTGAGAGTAACTTTGACACTATTTTTTTAACCTAAATAGTTGATAACCCTAAATTTACCATTTTGATTTATGAGACTACATCTAAAACGAATTTGATGAATATATATATATATATGACTGTTCCAATTCATATCTCAGTGAAACCTTGAATCACAAAGAAAATTCATGTTGATTCCTCTTACTCTCTTGAAGAAATTGAAACATATAAGTCCCTATTCCAATAATTTTAAGACATATTTGCTTGGAAATATAAAGAAATTCTAGGAATTGACCCACGAAGTGTTATTCATGAAATTAAGAATTACCTAGTTGTGAAGCCTACTCAATAGATACTACATCCAATGCATTCAATAAAGGTTGTTTCCATTAATGATAAAGTTGAATTTTTTTGAAAGCTAGTTTTATTGATCTTGTTCCTTTAAATAGCTAGGTTTCCAACATCATTTTAGTTATGAAGAAATAGGGCAATATTAGCGTAGGTGTTGATTATAGGGACATTAATAGGGATTTCCTCAAAGACAACTATCCAACCACTTTCATTGACTAGATAATTAATGATTGTGTTGGAAATGAAATCTTTTCTTTCATGGATGGATTTTCTAGCTATAATCAAATTAACATACTCCCTATTGATCAACCTAAAGTTTCTTTCATTTTTCCTTGTGGAACTTTCTCTTATTAGAAGCTTCCATTTCGACTTAAGAATGTTATCGTAACATTTCAAAGATGTCTTACATGTTTCATAATATCAAATATATTATATAGGTGTATATTGAAAATTTACCTACACATTCCATGAAACATTAAGATCATCATGTCAAGTCAGGAGGTAACTCCTCAAATCAATTGTATTTATTCATTTCTACTGTTCATAGTTATATACATGAGGGAGTGACTCTTGGGTTTCAACTCTCAATGACTCTTCCTTTTCCATTATTTATCATTTACATTATTTACAAATGTTCACGCAATCCCGATGATTAGGTGTCAACATTCCCCCTCTTAATCTGAAGGGATGTTTGGTGATTCCAAGCATCTTTCTAAATCTTTAAAGACTTTCTCTTCCATGTGCTTTGGTGAAGATGTCTAAAATCGTCTCATTAGTGGAATAAAGGCATAAATGGATTGTCTTGGCCTCAACATGATGACGAATCAGATGGTATTTTGTATTGATGTGCTTCGTTTGATCATGGGACTTTGGGTTCTTGGCCAACCTTATTACAAAGGTGTTTTCAATCATGAGTGGAGTTGAATGCACCTGTTTTACCTACAAAACTTCCAAAATTTTCCTGAACCACATAATTTCTTTTTTTTCCTCAACTGCTACCACATATTCTACCTCTGTTTCAGAATATGCTAGAACTGATTATTTGTGTGATCTTCAGGAGATAGATCCTAATCAAAGACTCATAACATAACCAGAAGCCGATACCCCAGTTTCTTTGTCTCCATCGAATTCTGAATCAGAGTATCCAATCAAGTTGAAGTTTCCCACCTATGTATACTTGAGTTCCCTTCAAGT
Organism: Pinus taeda; assembly: GCA_000404065.3. Taxonomy (NCBI): domain Eukaryota; kingdom Viridiplantae; phylum Streptophyta; class Pinopsida; order Pinales; family Pinaceae; genus Pinus; species Pinus taeda. The sequence continues at coordinate 43,475 of APFE030607152.1, forward strand.
ACTTTAGAACTCTTTTTGCAGTAGACCAATATCCCTCACAAGGATTTTTCATAAACTTGGAGAGGATTCCAACATCAAACAAAATGTTTAGTATGGTAGTAGTTAGGTAGTTGAAAATTCCTACAAGTGGTCTATACTTTGTTGCATCCTCAAATTATTTTCCTTCAATGGATGTGAGCTTTAAGTTTTGCTCCATTGGAGTAGTTAGAGGATTGCACTCAACCATGCCAAACTTATTCAACAGATCTCCAAAATAATTCTTTTGAGAAAGGAATATAGAATTCAGATGTTGAGTTACTTCAACACCAATACAGTAATGAACATAACCCAAATCAGTCATTTTAAAACCTCTCCTCAATTCCTTCTTTATGGATGCAATGTAGCTGTCAATGTTCCTTGTCATCAAAAGATCATCTACATCTACCACACGATATACAACTGTTTTGCCGAATTTGATAAACAAAGTTGCATCATCAAGATCATAATGTTTGAAGTTGAGTTTAAGAAGATGCTCAGTTAACCTTTCATACCAGGCTTGCGGTGCTTGATTGAAGCCAAACAAGGATTTCACAAGTTTTCATACCTTATTTTCATGTCCTTTCACAGCAAATCCTTGAGGATGGGACATCAAAAAATTGTCTTTTTGATCTCCATTCAAGAAAGTAGTTTTTACATCTATTTGATGGACTTTCCAACCATTCTGAGTTGATGGGAAAAATGTTGTTCGAATGGTAGCCCATTTTGTTGTGGGGGAAAAGTCTGATCATAATTGGCCCCTTCCTTCTGTGCAAAACATTTTTCTGTAAGCCTAGCTTTGTGCTTGTCAAGTGCGCCATTAAATTTATACTTGTTCTTGTAGACCCACTTGCAGCGAATTGGTTTGGCTCCTAATGGAGGATCAACCAGCTTCTAGGTGCCATTCTTTATCAAGGAATAATACTCCTTTTGCATCGCTTCTTTCCATTCATCATGAGGAGAAAATTATTTTAAGGAATTTGGTTCAAAATCTATAGACAAATTAAATTCACAATCATAAGAAACATACATATCAACAAGTGAATTAAAATCATCTACATCACCTCCATTTTTCCTGGTTGAATTTCTTGTTCCTATCTTTTGAACTTCATTTGGATGAACACATTCAAGTGTATTTGTTAGCCACTTTGGGGGACCTTTCTGAGATGGTCCAGGTTTCTCAGTTGATTGAGTTGGGACTGTATCAAGATTGAGTCTCCCAATTCTTTCAATCACCTTAATCAAAGTATCATTAGTGGTTGGAGTTTCATGTGGGGGAGAGAGTTCTTCAGAAGAAGATTCCATGGATTGATCCAGTATAGAAATACCTCATTCAAGATGTGGAATGTGATTATAAAATTATTGAAATGATTTTGCATTTGTGAATCTATCCAAGCGATCGAGTTACCACTCAATGACATTGTCAGCTTTGGAAGATTCAATAAATATTACATCTATAGATACAACAAAATTTTTATTAACTTCATCATAGAGACGGTCTGCTTTGGAGGTATTTGAATAACCCAAGAAGATACACTTATGACTCCTTGCACCAAGTTTGTTTCTACGTACCTTTGGTATCAAGGCATAACAGGTGGAACTAAAGACCTTGAGGTGATTTACTGAAGGAATGTGGCCATACCACATTTCATAAGGAGTCTTGTTTCTAATGGAATTAAATGGACATATATTCTTTACATATACAAAACATAGAACTGCATCAACCCAAAACATCAATTTTACATTCTTGAAAAACATCATGGAATGTACCATATTTAAGATTGTCCTATTCATTCTTTCAGCTACTCTGTTCTATTGGGGATTATAAGGCACATTTGTTTGATGTTTGATCCCATGTTAGCAAAGATAGTTTTAAAATTCATTAGAAGTGTATTCTTTTCCATTATCAGTCCGAATAGAGCCAATATGAGATTGTACATCATTTTCAATGCATGTATGAAAGTACTTGAATGTTTGAAAAGCATCAGATTTGTTCTTCAATAAATAAACCCAACACATTCTCGTGTAGTCATCAATAAATGTCATCATATATTTATTTCCATTTGCATAAATAACATTGATTGGACCACATAAATTTGAATGAATGAGTTCAAGTTTTCTATGTGCTCTGGAATGTGAACCATGAAAATATTGTTTTCTATGATTTCCTAAAATGCAAGCATCACATTGCTTAAGTTTCCTAGGAATTGTAGGCAAACCAGTAACACTGTTTTTCTTTAACAAGAAAAGGTTGTCATAGTTCAAGTGTCCAAATTTATCATGCCATAATAGACTTTATGGAAATGTACCTTCATCATAATGAGAATTGTATGAGAATTTTTTTGCACGAGCAAAGGTACCTTGTAGCTTCAAAATCCTTTCTTCTTCTATTCCCATCATGACAACTGAGTGATCTGAAGCTTTTCTCACCTCAACCTTGCCATAATATATATGAATAGAGTTTTCTTTCTAGCAGATGTGGACCAAGGACAACAAGTTTCTCCTCAATTGTGAGAGATATAAAACATGATGCAGAAGAAAGTATGGAAGACTAGGTAATTTGAGCTTGATTGTGCCAAGCCCTGATGGCTTTAGTTTTGATTTGTCTTCAAAGTATACTTCTCCATCAACATTGTTAGTAAATTATTCAAAAATATCTCTTCTAAAGTTCATGTGGAAAGTTTCTCGTGAATCAAGAAACCAATTACTTTTCCAAGAATAAAGTGAGGCATTAAACAAGTCTTCATTTAATGCAATATTATAATGTACCACAACATAGTGAGAGTATTCAAGTGCTTTACCTTTCTCTTTGTCATTAGTTTTACCTTTGGGTTGATTTCTTTCCTACTCAATTCTACCCCAAGGCAACTGGCATGTGGATGCATCATGTGATCCATCTCTATTACAACGTATGCAATGAAAATTAGACTTTTCTCCTTAAGAGTGTCTACCCCTATGCCTCTGAAATTTCTTATTCATCTTCCTATTCGACCACGTCTTCCTCTGGAAGAATCTTGAGAAATATTATTCTCTCTATGTGCAAGACACATAGCCTCTTCAGAAGACTAAGGAGTTGTCTTCTTCGAAAAAGATTTCTCACTCTCAACAAATTTATTCACAGTGGATCAAAGGTAATTTCTTTGAGGTTTCCATTTTCTTACAATGACCCAAGGTAATTTGAATAATTGGGATAAATTGCCTTGACAAAACCTATTAGAGGAATGTCTAGTTCAAAATTAGTGACTTTGATATCATGCATAATATATTTTACTCCTGAGGAAATAGTAAGAGGATCATCATTTTGTAATTAAAGGCTAAAAAATTTAATCATGAGTTGAACAACGTCAAGTGTAAAGTGTGAGTTATAGAGTTCCTTCAATTTTGTAAGGCTTCGAAAGCATTTGAAAATGGTGAAATATGGCGACTCATCTCTTTATTTACAGATGCTGCAATCAAGGCATAGGCCTTGCTCTTCTTATTTTCCCAAATGGAAAATTTCTTTTCTGAGGTAGGCTTTTTTTTGTTATTTGTCTCCTTCTCTAACACAAACTCCTTTCCGCAACTCATTAAAAATGAGACTATGTTTGATCTTCCACAACCATTCTAGATAGTTCTCCTTCTCATTGAAAGCCACTCTCACAATGGATATCAATGAATACATTTTAAATTTTATGTACTGTAAAAAGATACTTTTGCTACCAATGTATAAAATTGTACTTCTGGTGAAAAAATGCAGTTATGGTGTAATTTTTTTTTTTTTTTAAATTCATTCTTATATATACGACATAGGTATTAATTTAGCGAGTGGTTAGAGGGGGAGGTTTTATATGGGGGATGTTATATCTTGACAACATATAGCTTCAAAGAACCATGAATCCTCGAGCTAGAAAACTTCTGCAACATACCAAATCGAGCAAAAGCAACCTGTCCAAATGAAAAGAGAGCCAGAAATCAGTCAAGATGTGGGCTATATGTGAGAGGTTATATGATTGTGGCTCTGACTGTAGAGCAGGTCCAACTACCATCATTTTATGCAAAGTATGGAGGGCATGCAAAATTTTAGGGGCTAATATTCGCAAGTCGTCTAATTTTCCTTGGTTTTTCCAAAAAACGACTCGCCAATTTCCTTTTTTTCTAAAAATGTTTCGCCCAAATTTTATAGTATAAAGTTATTTCACCTTAAAAATTGCCAAAATTTTATGAAGACTATATATAAAACTATTATAAATTTGCACGTTTTACAAGTCGATCAACAAACATTTTATAATTTTCAGTTTCAGAACTAGTAGGATTTGCTAAGACTTCTAAATGTTAAGACAATTTTTCATCCTTAAAAGTTTCCATGATGGAGGGGAGTCAACTTGTAGGTTTGATGGTGAGAGGGTGCATTGTATGCCAGCATTCAAAAAGTGCATATGCTCATATATGGGAGGAAATATATGGGAAACATTACAAATAACAATGGTGGCATATGGACAACATTACTTATATGAACAACGGTGGTAGTAAAGGTGAAGATAATATTTATGGATGGGTCATATGGTACCAGTGGTTAACATAACATGATATTACCTATGATATCGTAACTGCTCCTGCATAAGCATCTTATACATTTTATATAAACAAAAGGCTAGCATAGTTATAAAATGCAGTCTTCAAAAATAACGCAGAGGCAGCATACCGTCGCCATTCTCATGCCACTCTAGTGGAACTTAATTCATTGATTTTACCATTAATTATGACACCATGCTTCATCAAACAAAGCCAAGTTAGGCCATTCTGCTATGGTACCATTCCGCTACGCCACCCTCCACTGTGGTATGGAGGCCAAGCACTATACGTGGAGTTGGATGACGGAGGACACCCTCCAGGACTACCTCAATCATGCTGAACTACTCTCAACCATTGACGGAATGTCAACTATTTGGAGGAGAGGTGTCTCCAACATTCAACACATTCAACTTGAGTCTCCAAATATGGAGTCCAGAGGCACGGTCAAGATATGCATGGAATATGGAATAAAAACACATATGACAATGTATGGAAGGTGGGATCAAACTTCAGCAGTATGGCAGAGGTGTCAGTTCTACAAAATAGGTAGAATATAGGTAGGAGGGAGTTAAAAGGGCAGAGAGGGAAGCCCAAAATGGAGCTTTCTCCGATACCATGTCAGGCCAGGAGGTAACTCCTCAAATCAATAGTATTGATTCATTTAGATTATTCATAGTTATGTACATGAGGGAGTGACGCCTGGGTTTCACCTTCGGATGCCTCTTCCTTTTCAATTATTTATTATTTACATTATTTACAAATGTTCACCCAATCCCCATGATTAGGTGTCAACACATCCTATACATTTACGAGAAACCTTTCTCTAATGTAGGCATTACAATATTCGTTTGAATCCACATGAATGTTTTTTTTGTGTAGAATTCACTCATTTACTGGGATTTATTATTTCTAAGAAATGCACTTATGTCAATCCACTGAAGGTAGAGTTTATTTTGAATTTCCCTCCTCGTTTATGCCAACTATATAGTTTGCAAGGGAAGGATTTTTTTTACACTGTTTCATTATGAACTACACTGAGATTAGCAAGGGTTTTACTTGACCATTGGAAAAAGGGTTCCTTTCATATGGGATGATATTTCCCAAAAATTGAGGCTTTATAGGATGTGTTGACTCACACATCATTGTTATATCCCCATAATTATCATTGCAATTACTTTTTATATCTTGTCGCATGGAATGATACTATTATTATGGTACTCGTTTAAGCATATGATAAAAATAATCAAGAGGTGATCCACTATTTCTATAGGAACCTAACCACTTCTGAAATTAAGTATTCACATGTAAAAAAGTTGGTCTTGACAGTTTTCCAATCTATACAAAGACTTCATCACTACATTTTGTTACACAAGACCACAATGGTTTTTTATTGTAAATCAATGTAGAATATTCATACTCAACAATTATTTAGGGGAAAATATTCCAAATGGATTGTAATTCTTCAGGAATTTGATTTCGAATTCATAAAATCCATGTCTACAAAATCACTTGTTTTTGCTGAACTAATATGTGACATTCCCTAAAGTGAAACATAAATGGTGGCAGAACAATCCATTGTAAATGAATCTTTGGTTCTTAGCAGTTCATTAGATCTGTGGTATGAATATATCATCATTTATCTCAAGACTCAAAAATTTCTACCTAAACTATGCCATATTGAACTTCATTGGATTCAATACTAGTCCCAACAATATACCATTGTTGGTGATACTCTTTACCATCATGGTGTCAATATGATTTTCCATGTTGTTTAGCACACAAAGAAATTGAATATGTTTTGAATGAGTTCCACTTTGGAGCATGTGGTGGTCATGTGTTAGGGCATCTTTCCCAAAAGATATTTTGTCGTGGATATTTTTGGCTATCTTTGTTCAAATACTATATTATTGTAGTCCAAAAATTGTCATGCTTGTTAAATATATGATCATAATATGTGTGTGCCTCCTAATCCTCTCCATTTTTTAGTTATCATCAATCCCTTTGTGAAAGATAGAATTAGTTTCATGACATGTAAGCCTCACTTGGGTAGGGGGGAAGGGTATATTATCATTGCAGTCTATTGTTTTATAAAATGGATTGAGGTGATGCTCACTTTCAATAAAAACAGAAAAACTACTAACCTATTCATATTCAATCATGTAATCACTAGATTAGGTACACCTTAGGCCTTCATCACTAACAATGGCACCCATTTTTTAAACTTTATGATGTTAGAACTAACTTTGAAGTTTAGTATACACCATGGTAACTCAATTCCATGTTTTCCACATGCCAATGACCATGTAGAAGTTGTGAACAAATTCTTGACTACTATGCTTTAACAAATGATACAGATTCATAAAAGCACTTGACATATTATGCTTTCTTTAGCATTATGGGCCTACTATACCTAAACAAAATAACATCTAGGTTTACACATTTCCAACCTGTATAATGTCTTAAAGTTATGTTACCTCTTGAGTGTCAAATTCCATCATTAAAACTGCATATCGAGGTACTCCCTGATACTTTTGTCAAGGAAGGTAATTTTTTATATTTAGCACATTTCGATGGGACTTGTTGAGATGCCACCCTACCTAAGGAGACCCATAAAAATTGAATTAAAGAACATTTTGATAGAAAAATTAATCCTTGAATGTTTTATAAAGGTGACTTGTTCTTGTTATATCATCAAGAGAACAACAAGTTAGGGGCTAGTAAATTTGAGCTTATGTGGCTTCGGCCTTACATTATAACATATGTACTTGAAAAAGGTTCCTAGGAGATGCTAGGTTATGATGGAATTCCTTCATCTAAGACCAAAAATGGCCTTTATCTTGAAATGTACCATGATTAGGTTATGCACATTCGTACTTTGTACATTGTTGTGCTATAGCTTTCGGTGAGTCACCAATTTTATTTGGTGATCAAATCTTATCTTGTGGACAAGAAAAACCTCCCTAGATTAGAAACCAAGTCTAGAACAAGACATATAAATACATAAAACTTTCTCTAGGATTATCACTATTAAATCGTAAATGTAGACAATGGGATGAATAATCCATACCACTTTTATCGAAATGCCTTATGATGGTCCACACAATTTTTTGATGTAGCTTTCAATATTTTCTTAAATGCTCAAAGCCAAGACTTGCAAAGACACTAACAAATAGATAATCAAAGGACATGATATAAAACTGATTTAAGAAAAATCATACAAGTGATCAAGGAATCTTGTACCAAAATTATGACAACGAATGTGAGAAAGAAGTATAGTTTGTATCAAATGGATGAGAAGGAGAAGATTACAGCCAAACACCTTGATGTTGATGGCTTCCTCCCAATGAACCTCAATCTAAAATGTACAATAAAAAAATCTCCAATAAATACTTGGATAGCATGGAAGTATAATTCAAGTCAAAAATGGAAACACATTTCTCTATGAGTGCATTGGACTTATAGGGAAATAGTGGAAGTTGAAATCCATTAAGGAATGGGTGAGATCCACAATGGAGGGAATGAGATAGATAATGGGGGGAATTAGATCCAAGATAGGAGGCACCCAAGCCCAATCTCAGCTTCTAGAATATAATATTTTTTACCTTTTTATTTTTATTTTTACTCATGTAAGAAGACCGATGCACTTCTAATGAAGACCAACAATGATGGTATCTCTACTTGATTATTTTCAAGGTGCAACATCATAGCTTGTGATATTGGCACTTCACACAATCTCTAAAATTATGGTTTTTTATGTATACAATCTAGGATTCCTATACTTCATGGAGAGGTATTTCTTCCATCTTTCTTGAATATCAATGACAATAGTTCTTTGGATAACAAAAGATCTAGATTTGACATCATTTGCATGAATGTGAAAAATTGATGTGTAACACTCTTGAATCATTAGATGGAATGGAAAGTTCTCTAAAATTATGGTTTTTTATGTATACAATCTAGGATTCCTATACTTCATGGAGAGGTATTTCTTCCATCTTTCTTGAATATCAATGACAATAGTTCTTTGGATAACAAAAGATCTAGATTTGGCATCGTTTGCATGAATGTGAAAAATTGATGTGTAACACTTTTGAATCATTAGATGGAATGGAAAGTTGACTCTTTCGTTAAATTGCAATAAAGTTCATAATATTTATGATATATTACAAATTTAAAATTTGATGATTTGTTAGATTATAAACAAAAATGAAAAATAAAAGCTAATATCTTATCAACTTCAAAGACATTAGTTGTCTAAAAAATATTTATCTCACATATCTCTATAAACTATTACAATAAACAATAATTTATAATAGAGACAACGAAATAATAGTAAAATAGAAATACAAACTAGATAACAATAAAAGAAATATTAGACAAAAATCAATTACAGGGAAAATAATTAAAAAATCAAATAGTTAAAATAACAATTAATAGAAAATAAAAAAGTGTTAAGATAACTCTACCCGATAAAACACCAGAAAAAATGATATAGAATTAGGAAACAAAGAAAATAGAAAGAACTAGATACTAACTGTAAGAAATAACATAGAACAAAACAATCTTTTAGATAAACAACAATACTTTAGAATACAATAGTTGTTAGAACTAAAAACTAGTTATTACAAAACCATAGATTGCATAATGAGAATCACTGATAACATCAAAGATATTACAATCAAGAATAAGAAAGTTATATAATAAAGAAAAAAAAATGAAAACAATAGAGAATAATAAAATGAGAGTATACACATTTAAAAAAAAAATAGAGTATAGGAAAAATATAGAAAACAATACTTTACAATAGAGTGCTAAATAAATACGTAATAGTTTTCCATAATAAATACCTAATAGTTTTCCATACAGAAAAACATTCAAATTACTAAAACTATAGAAATAGTGAGATCACGATAGATAACAATAATTTAGGTAGTAATAGCTTAGAGCAGCATAGCAATACATTAAATTACAATAGTCGCCAGAAGAAACAATACAATAAATAGATAGTTGTTAAAAGTATGCACGTACTCCATTATTACAAAATAATGATTTAGAAAGAGAGCAATGACAACGAGAATAACAAAAAAATTGAGAACGTTAGTTTATATCCTAAGAACAATAGTTCAGATAATGAGAAATATATAATATAGTTTAGAGATTTGAGAATGAGAATAATAGTTCAAGTCAGTTTTGTATTAGTTTCGAGATTGAATTAGTTTTAGATATTTTATTTATGGGTTCTAATGAAATTAGTTATGCATTTATTTTTAATTAAATTATGAATATTTATATAATAATATTATATAAGTGCCATAAATATATATAATATATATAGATTTATTTTAATGATAGATTTTGGATTAAATTTTTTAAGTGTAAATTTAGTTGAGTGCAAAAAACAATGTGTAATTTTTATTGTTATTAATATATTTTAAGTATAACTCAATATTAATGATATATTATATATTTTAGTCATAAACCTCATCGAATATTTTATTCTATATAATATTAAATATTTTATTGTAACCTTATATATATATATATTATATATATAACTTGATATCATATGTAAAAATATTTTTGAAAGGTTATAGATTTAAAGATTTTACATATTTTTTCTACTTCTAATTACTTTACATGAAATTATATTAGGTCATATGGAGAATTAATTAAATATGCATACCATAGCTGACATTACTACTTTCAAAATATTTTTTGTTTTTTATTTTATTTTAAAAGGAGAGATACATACTACACATCGCCTCCATACTAGGTTGGTAGAATGAGCCTCTCTTCTCATAAAACTATTAATATATATATTATAATAATATGTTGTGTGTGTTTTGTAAATCAAGAAGTCTATATTATATCAAGATATTACATTTTTACTACATTTTCTCAAAATCCTACTCCGTTAACTTTTACAAGATTTGTTCGATAGTAGGAACTTCCAAAACAATCTTAATAGTCAAAATTGGAAAGGTAAGTGATAGAAAACAACCTTCAAAATCATAATGCAACCAAAAACCATTGGGAATCATAGGATTTAATCAGAGCAAGATGATATCATCAAATTCCGGTGATGGTGGAGGTATGAAGTCATAATTGACATGCTTCTCCATATGGGCTAGTGATGCAAGAGAATTAGAGCTTCCAAACGATTGTGTTTTCAATGTGGAAAAACTTCAAAAAGGGGGCATTTATTTTTTATAAGAATTTATATTCTTTTTTGTAAATAAATTATATTTTTTGAGTTGAGATATTTTATGATTTTTAGAAATAGATGAGTCATAATTTTAGAAAATCTACAGATAAGCTAGATTTTGTCCATAAGACAAAAGAAAATCTATTTTGAAAAGCATTAAAGGGATAGATTGAGTGATTTTATAATTTAGAAAAATATGTTTATGGAGTGATTTATGGATGATTTATGGAGTTCTTTTATAATTTGGGAAATATAGTGCATTTCATAATTATTTCTATTGTAAGCCTATGGGAAATGAGAACTAGCATCCAAATGAATGTGAAATCCATAGAGAGTGAATAGAGAGAATGAATTCCTCTCATCATATGTATCTACAAATATAGTTTAATGAGTGAGTGTTCATGCATAATTGTGAATATAGTAATTCTATGTGAACTGTGATTTGATTATTTGATTTCAAAGAAAGCATGGAAACTTGATTTTTGTTTAACGTATCAATCTAATCCAGTAAACTTTGGATAATTGAATTAGAACAAAATTGTGGATTATTATTTTTGTGACTGCTAGAAAATATATCATTGCCCATTATTGTTAATATTGTAGGTTTGTGGAAGTGAACATAGCATGAAAATTCATTTTTCTTGCATCATTTAACCTTCCTTCAAAGAAACCTAGTTTCTCTTGTATTCACCATTTCCCCCTGTTCATGCTCGCCAAACATTCTTACATATGCCACTAATTTTGTTAGAGATTGTTCATGAACCTAATAATTGCATTCATTCGTGTAATCATAATGGTCTCTGCATATATTCTCTACGATAAGAGTTATGTGTCAAAGATGACTACTAAAATTATCTAGAGGAGGAGGTTGTTCCTCAGATCTAGGTGGTTGGGCTAGGTTGTGGTCAACAACCTTGCCATGGACTAGGTCATCTAGAAATTTCCCAATGCACTTTCGTCTCTCACCAATTCCCCTTCTTACCCACCCATGATGACAAGGCATTTCTAACTAGGCTAGACGAGATAGAAGCACCACGAAAATACCTTTGAGTCAACACCCAAGGTGTTATTAAAAAACCTAACAAAATGTCCATAACCCACCCAAATATAGCCTAACCTTTGAAAAAACAACAAAAATAAGATTATGTAACACTGCAAACAGTAAGACTCAATCTGGGAACCCCGAGTTCAACCCCAAACTATACCAGAAAATGCAAAGCCCCCATAATGCCTAGACAATAAGTTAAATTTCCCAGGGTCAAACTCAATTAAGTCCACAACTGAGATAACAAGGTAGTGGGTGTCTTTAAACCCTACCATGATACCTATAGATATTGTAGCTCCAGATAACACATAGCTAGCTTTTCGACTTAGGGAGAGAATAGAATCAAGCCCCTCCATTGCAACCCCTTATACCACCAACAAAATCATCGAACCACGGTAACTCAACCCCAACACTTCAACACAGTCTAAAAATCATGATTCGAATTCAGCTGGTGTTCGAACATTCAAAAGACCATGAGAAAGTTTTGCAGCCTTAAATGTCCCTTGATATGTATCCATGCAGAAACTCCCTATGCTAGAGTCAAAATTAGGCCTCCATTAAGCTGACTTACCTTATCCCTGACTCCCTAGGCTCTAAAGCTAAACCTCTAGAATACCATAATCAATCCACATGCAAAGAATTCCCTTTGTGACTTGGCCTCCTATTAAGTTAATGAATGCCCAATTCGCACATTCTCCCATCCCGTAGTAATTTGAGGACTGTAAAGCCCATAATATAGTCACCCTACATGCTTAGTAATAATTATAACCTTTCTCATTGTCGTGTCACCTAAATGCGCCATCACTCACATTGAAGGTTAATTCAATTCACACGGAATGAAAGGGAATTGATTATCATACTACCGCTTAATTATTGAGTGGGTCGGCGTGGTGGCCAACACCCACACTAATCCCTATGTTGCCTTCTGTATTACCCCATAAAGAAATCTTATTATTATAATATTACAATTGTAATACAATATAATTTAATATTATTAATACTATAAGTTGATAATGATTATTTATCAATATTGTTATATTATGATGATAATAATGTTATTATATATTATATTAAAACTATTTTGATAACAATATTATTAAATTAGTGCGATCTTATTATGATTATAATTTTATTAATTATAATATGATTAATTTTCTTATATATAATTTGATATAGATTTTATTATATATTATTATAACAATATTTTTTCTGAGTAAAGACTATTCTATTAAAATGAAAGAGGAAAAATATTTACAGAGAGCTTTGAACCTCTGATGGGGCTGTAGCCTGCCCTCTGCCAAAAAGTCTATTGCAGGTATCCTGATGCCTGACTTTTAAAAAAATAAATATCATAACAGTATGCGAACTGGAAAACTTAGGAAATTCAACACTACGCTGAGCTAGATCAGGATAAAGCTTCAGAAGAAGCTGAACCCTTACAAAAATACTGTTCTGTATAATGACTCTTACATAACCATTTAGAACCAAAAAGTCCTGGAGACTGAATTTTTCATGCTGGTTGAGGGAAGAGACCATGAAAAATAGGAAGACTCATACATAAAACAAACCACAAAGCTTATTTTTCTGAAGAGAATTTGAAACCATGACGAACTTAGTCTTGCAGAGGAGAGCCAGAATCGTTTGCCCTTGTTTGGTTGACCCAAGTCACCATTATATTGTCTTCTGCATCCATCGTGCTGCACCCACGAGGGATAACAAGGCTGAGAATGTTTCCGGAGAGGCGCGCAGGCTCACATCCAATTAAGGGCTCTTGAGAAGACGAAGGTTGGGGATGAGTAATTTTTTGCTGGCCTTCCTCGCTCATCATTCCAGAGTCATTGAGGACATCCCCTGCTGGGCTTCCTTGAAGATCACTGGGAGTATGGGAATGCGACGGTTCCCAGGATGGTTCGTCCGAACTGGCAAGCTCCTCCTCCTCCTCAAAAAGCACAGTTACAATGGTTGAGATAAGCGACTTGTTAATATTTCTTCTGAACTGAAAACGCGCAGAATGGAACGAGCTATTCAGAGAAGGGCCAGAACTATCAGATGGCGGAGAGGGGGGTGGAACAGAGGCCAAAGGATCTAAACACTGTGGGACAGAACCTCCGCAATTGCGAGAGCCTCCCCTGGACCCTAAGTTGTTATCACGTCTAGGGATGCCACGTCGGCAAGGCATTATAAAATTAACTTGTTGTTTGACTGAACTGCGACACTGAGGGTGGGTGTGGAGTAGCCAATTACCGGCTAATTGACTGAGGTACCAGAAGCAGACCTACACAATGAGTAAAACCTCCAAACAAAGCAAACAATCAAAGGAATAGCCTACCCATGAAATCCAATCCCGACCAGAAGAAACGCACTGTGCTAACAAGGTGCTGACTGGATAAGTGAAACTAAGACACCAAACAAAGACAGACGAAGCTAGATTCTCGGACCAGATGCAGACGCAGAGAACCAACGTAATGGACCATACTTCGTTAGGCTTAAACTTAACAGACATTCTTGAAATTCCAGACCCCACATACCTGACCCAGGGGGCTTCCATATTCCTTTCGCAGCTCTGGAGCGCAGAGGAATTAACAGTCTGCCGTTGATCCCTATTCCAAATCAGCCTCGCTCCATCACATTTATGCCTGTATGGATGCGCGCCATCCTGCAGTTAATTCTTTGCAGTCCTTTGGTGCTCAGAGCCATTAATGCCTGAGTTTCACTTGCATTTAACCTCCATAAATCGCTGGTCTCATCGCCAGCTGCCTCCCTCTCATACTTCTTCATAAATACATGTTTAAGTCACTCGTATCGGGGTGTCAGTCTGCCTTCAACTGCATATCATTTTTGACAATATCGCGGAATGTTGAGAGCTGGCTTTTAGAAACCGTGCTGGATAGCAAGCCCTCAAAGAAATCTTTTCCACTGTCCACTCCCAAATTAGCTAGAAAGTCTGTTAGCTTGTTCCCCTCTCTTCTGATGTGTTTGAAGGAGATTTCTTGGTGAAGAGAAAACCATTGATTGAGAAGGTCCAGGCGAGGAGCCACTCTCCAGCTGCTACTGACTTTGTGAATAGAGGATCCTTGTAGAAGTTTTGAGGCCATAGTGATGATAATTTGTGAGTCTCCTTCCGCAATAAGAGGAAAGAAACCTCGTTCTTGAGCCAGATTTAGTCCTCTCCATAATCCTTCTAGTTCAGCTGCGTTATTGGTGTTCCATCCAATTGAGCCATAAAAAATTATGAGAGGGGTACCTTGGTAGTCTCTGATGGCTCCACCGAATCCCGTTTTCCCTGGATTGCCCCTTGAAGCACCATCAAAGTTAAGTTGAAACACATTGATTGGCTGTAGGTTCCATATAGATGCAGGCGTCTGATACTTAGGGATGTTATCCTTGGTTGAAAGTGGATGATTTAATTGAATCTCCCAATTGTCCCAGATAGCTTGTTCCTGCGGGTTTGATGGGAAATCCTCCTTGGACCATACTTTGACAGATAGAGTTTCTCTAAGGTTATTATGCAAACCGGTCCATATTTGCTCAATCGACATTGATTGATCTTTAAAGATCCTTCTGTTTCTCTCCTTCCAGATATTCCACATTAGAAGACCTGGAATGAGCTGCCATAGTGTATTTAAAATTTTACTTTGATATGGCTCTTGGCTCTAGGTGCGAAGGGTGCCTTTGATATCCCCATGCACTCTACCTTCTTTTTGACACCGAAATGTGATCTTCTACCACAATTTGCTTCTGAGCTGATAGGTTTGCATGAGGTGTAATGTTGTTTCCTTAGCTTGTTCACAGTTGGGACATATGGATGGCCCCAAGAAGTTCCTTTTTCTTAGATTGTCCCAGGTTAAAATTCTGTTGTGAGACAACAGCCACAGAAAGGTAGAGACCTTCGGCCATATGGAGGAGTTCCATATATTATCCCATAACTTATCTTTAACTACCCTATCTTTGATGATGAGTTTGTAAGCTTCTTATGTAGTGAAAATGTCTTTTTCCTCGTACCCCCATCTAAGAATGTCCATGCCTTCTGAAAAGAGAATTTGTTGTTTTTTAAGTTCTGATGAAAGCGTAAGATGAGATTGCTCTGGGCTGTGTGATATGATGTGACATACCTCTTTCCATTTACCATGTTCTTGGCCATTGTGAGAGTCCCAAAATTGACTAACCTTATCAAAGGGATTTATATCTTGGTTTAGGAGCCCCATGATATTGTCTCTGAGATTTGGTAGCTGCTGCCATGAGTCTTCCCAAAACCTTGCTGTATTACCATTCTTCACATCCCAAAAGCTATGCTTTTGAATTAAATGTCATTGAAGATTAGTTGAGTTCCAGATAACTGACCCTTTGCTCACTTCTGACATTCTAATTCGTTCCTCTATGGGCACATTACCTGCATATCTTGCTGCCATAGAGATGCCCAGGGAGTGCTTGGATTTGAGAGCCATCTCCACCAGATTTTAGCCCCCATAACCATATTTCTATGATCTGGGTCTCTCAGCCCAATGCCTCTGACCTTTTTTGGAAGACATGCTTTCTCCCATTTGACTAGCACCCATTTCCTATTTGGACCCAAATTTCCCCATAAGAAATTGCGTTGAAGCTGTTTGATTGCTTTAAGAACCCACTTAGGCACCGCCAGAATGGAGAAAAGATAAGTAGGCATGGATTGAAGAACAACTTTAATAAGCACCAACCTACTGGACATGTTAAGAGCTCTGTGAGTCCACAGGAATAGTTTAGCTTCAAGTTTTTCTAAAAGGCAGCTCCAAGAGGTATGCTTAAGAGCCAATGCAAATAAAGGAGCCCCCAAATATTTAGTAGAAAGAGAAGTGATGGTGAAGCCTAGGATGCGGGCAATAGCTCTTTGGGTGGAAGGAGGCATGTTGAAGAAAAAAATCTCAGATTTGACTTTGTTGATGAGAGCTCCCGAGGCTTCCGAGAAGTTTGAAAGAATTGACTTGAATGATTGGGCTTCTTGAATAGAAGGATGGCCAAATAACATGTTGTCATCAACGAATTGATGGTGAGAAAAGGCAGGGATATGGTGGAAGGCTAGAACTTTGAGGCTATGAGAGAGGATAGCTGATTTAATGTTGCGACCCAGACCCTCCGCTAGAATGACAAATAGAAAGGGCGAGAGAGGGTCACCTTGTCTGATACCCTGAGAAGGACGGAAAGTGGTCGACGGTATTCCATTAATAAGAATAGAAAAGAACAAGGATGACACAAGACTACTGACCCATCTGATCCAGGAAGGGGCAAAACCAAAGGCCTTTAGAATATTATTATAACAATATTACTATCCTATCATAATATCATATTTTAAAGTTATGTTATTTTAATACTATATCATAGATATAACACAATTATTTTATAATAGTAATTATTTATTAATACTAATATAGTAGTGTAATAATTTTATTATAATATATTATAGGAATACTATTTAATAATAATAATATTACATTATTTATTTTCTTATTATTATATTTTTATTTATGGCAATAATATTATTGTTGTTTTATGTATGGTTTAATTTTAATTTTTATTTCTAAGTTTTTTTAGTTTTTTTTTTAATTATTAATAATATAGAAATATTGAATAATAATTATAGAAATCGATAATTTATGATATAACATTTAAATGAAAATAATATTTTAGAAAATAATATTGCGTAAAACTAGAAAATAATCTTTTATTAGAGAAGAATAATTAAAAAAAAAAACAATGGAACAAGAACATGAAAAATTGAAAATAATAGTTTACGTAATAAAAATCATATAATACAATTATACTTTAAGAAATAAAACAATTATTCAAATTAGTTCACATTTGCTTACAATTAAATTACTAATATTTATATAATAGTATCATAAAAATATAATAATATTATTCTAATGATATTAATAATATATCTTATTATAAGCAGAATGAGTTATTAATGGAATGTAAAAAGCTAATGATAGATTCAAGTAAGATGAAGACCTAACCAACTACTCCTTTACAAATCTTTCATAATGAAGTGCACATCTTGGAATATCAGAGGTCTAGGTAGTAAAAGAAAACAAAGAATACTTAGCAATAGAAGGAAACAAGAAGCTTCGAACATGATCTTTATCCAACAAACTAAATGTTTCATTAAAAAAATAAAAGAAATTCACAGCAAATGGCTCAATAAATTTGAGTTTCTAGAAGTCAAAGCAGATAATATAGCACAAGGCATACTCACTCATTGGAACCCCCAAATATTGGCATAATAGATGCTGAGGCATCTAGGAATTATTTATCAGTGGTTGTTCAACCTGTGGGAGATTGGGAGTGTTATCTAGTCACGAATGTTTATGGCCCCCAACAACTAGATGATAAACTCAAGTTTCTAGATTCTATTATGGAACTAAGAGATAGACATGTAGGAGTACCATGGATCATGGGTGGGGACTTCAACATGATCAAATCACTTTCGGAGAAAAAAGGGGGAACCATAACTTCAAGTGAAGACTCTATAGCATTTCAAACTTTTATAGACAATATGAAGCTAGTTGACACTGATGTGAGTAATGGCCTCTTTACATGGAACAATAAGAGAGGAGGAGAGTCTCATGTAGCCTCAAAGTTAGATAGATTCATAATCTCAGAGGACCTTATGCTCACCAACTAGGAAATGATAGTGAGAATTATCCCCTTTGGAGGCTTGAACCATTGGCATGTACAACTTGAGGTTCAAGGCATTGGTACCCCCAAGAACAACCCTTTTAGATTTGAGAATATCTGGCTCACCCACCCAGATTTTATCAACAACATTGCAAAATGGTGGACAAAATATCTGCATATTCAGGGTACAAGAATGTTTATGCTACACAAAAGACTAAAACACATCAAGCTTAGACTCAAAGACTGGAACAAGAATGAATTTGGCAATATTTTTGAAGCAAAAGAAGTTGTTGAAGAAAAAATGCGAGAACTCAATCAAGCCCTTATCATAGATGGCTTTGATAGAGTCAGAAATGATCAAGTCACCAAACATCATCAAGACTGGGAGAAGTTATGTAAACAAGAGGAGATATTTTTGAGACAAAAATCTAGAGTTCAATGGCTAAAAGAAGGGAAGTGAAACACTAGATTTTTCCACAGATCCACCATGGTGAAAAAATCTCATAATAGGATCTCTTCGATCAAGGTCAAGGGAGGTCATTTACTCA
This sequence comes from Pinus taeda, assembly GCA_000404065.3. Classification (NCBI taxonomy): domain Eukaryota; kingdom Viridiplantae; phylum Streptophyta; class Pinopsida; order Pinales; family Pinaceae; genus Pinus; species Pinus taeda. The sequence continues at coordinate 62,490 of APFE030607152.1, forward strand.
ATTCCCATGAAGATATAGAAACTGTGTTAGTTCAACACTTTTGAGGTATAGCAAAGGAGACCATTTCAGACAGAGCTCATTTTATCAAGGACTTAACAAGGCATATACCTAAGCTAGTAACAAGAGAGGATAATTTCAATCTCAATAGGTCAGTGACTGAAGAGGAGGTTAGTGAAGCCATCAAAGAGATGCAGAATGGTAAAGCGCTAGGCCCTGATGGTTTCAATGTGGATTTCTTTAAAGCTTGCTGGAACATTGTTAAACAAGATATTCTGAATGTAGTGGAGGATTCCAGGATGAATAGAACCATTTTGGAGGTGCTCAATACTTCCTTCATCTCCTTGATCCCCAAACATGACAATGCTTAGACTCCAGACACGTTTAGACCCATATTTTTATGCAATGTGGTGTAGAAGATAATATCCAAAGTTATTGCCAATAGAATCAAACCCCTTCTTCCTAATCTAGTTTTTGTGGAGTAATTAGGTTATGTGGAGGGTAGACAAAATTCTCAATAACATCATTCAAGCGTATAAGGTGGTGCATTAATTGTTAAGTAATAGGAAGGCGAGAATGATTATGCAATTGGACCAAGCCAAAGCTTATGATAAGTTCAATTGGGCCTATATTAGAAAGGTCCTTCTAGCCTTTGGATTTGATCATAATTGGGTAAGATGGGTTATGGCCCTAGTAACTTCTTCTAGCTTTTCAATTCTGGTTAATGGTTCTCCTTCCAAGACTTTTACTCCTTCAAGAGGTCTCAGGAAGAGAGATCCGCTCTCTCCCTTTCTCTTTATCCTCATGATGGAAGGACTTGGTTGCTCTATCAAGCATGCAAAAGAAGTTGGTAACATCAAGGGTCTCCAACTTTCTGAGATTGGTCAAGCTTTGACCCATCAACAATTTGTTGATGACACTATGTTGTAGGGAATCCCCACGGTCAAAGAAGACCTAGATTAGAAACAAATCTTGTGTGACTTTTCCATCGCTACAGGTATGGAGGTAAATCTCTCCAAATCTAAGATTTTTTTCTTTAATACTAATATTGGTATTCATAGAAACATCTCCAGAATTCTCGGCTTTCAAAGGGATGTCCTTCCTTCCAAATACTTGGGAGTTCCTCTAACTAATAAACCTTTGCACAAGAGCATTTGGGAGCTCGTGATTAATAACATGCAGGATAAAATCAGGAAATGGACTATTAGATCTTCAAACATGGAAGGCCAGTTGGTGCTTACAAAAGTTTTACTTCAATCAATCCCCATTTTCATCCTTCTAGTCCTTCCAGCTCCAAAAGGAGTTTTGCAACAATTTAGAACCATTCAAAGAGACTTTCTTTTGGGTAAGGGGAAGGAGAGAAAGAAATGGGCCTTGGTAGCTTGGGATAAGATTTAAAAACCTAAAACCATAGGGGGTCTTGGATTTGATGATATGGAAGTACTAAGCAAAGTATTAGGGTAAAAATTATGGTGGCGTTGGGTAAAAGATCCAAAGGCTCAGTGGGCTAGTATTTGGAAAGAAAAATACACGCCACCAATTGGCAAGATAATGATCACATAGGGATGACTGGCATCATAAAAGGCCCCTACATCTAGAATAAGGCCTAGGAGAATAGAGGCTTAGTGCAAAAAAATAGCTTATGGGAAATGAGAGAGGGAGATCTTGCTTTGTTTTGGGAGGATAAATGGCAACAAGAACCTACACTATTAAGAGAGGACTTTCTGGACCTCAAGAAAGGAATTGATACCAAACGGTTACTTAGGGTAAAATATTTTTGTGATCAAACCAATAGTGAAAGAAAATGAAGAACCTGGAAGAATATAGACTACATGGATGATAGCCCCTTGACAACAAAAGCTGATGCACTTCTGAAAATGTTCGACCAAAGGAAAATTTTAGTTTCAGAGGGGCATGACCAACTTAGATAGGGAAACAATGATGAATGTACCTTCAGTCTTAAGGAGGCAAAGCGCATAAGCTTTGAGGTGGACTCCAATGTACCAGACCTGGTTTGGTAGAACCTATAGACACATCAAGGATTGATGAAACTCAAACTCTTCATGTGGCTGGTACATCATAAGAAAATTCTAACTTGGGAAAGCATTCAGAAGAGGGGTGTTCTGGGACCTTCTAGATGCCAGCTCTATGAAGCCCAAGAAGAAACAATGAAGCACCTTCTCAATGATTTCATTTTCACCTCCAGGTTGTGGGATACTTTTGCCACAATTTCCAACAGACAGACAGGAATAAAGGAAGCATTATCAACACCCTAAATAACTAGAGACGAAACTTCTCTAATCATGAATTTCTTTGCTCAGCTTGGGCTTTAACTCCAAGCTTCATAATATGAAATATCTAGAGAGAAAGGAACAACAGAATCTTCAAAAATGAAAAAAGTCCCTCCCAACACATTATTGAGGAGAACATAAGACAACTTAGGGAGATGGTACGTACTTTAGTGCGAACTTCCCCAAATAATCCACCTTCAGAAGCTGAAATGCAGATACTTCTTCAGTTGGGTATGTAGGGGCTTATATCACAGGGCATGGACAGGCATGTAATGAAACTGGACAATAAGCCAGATTATTGGCATCCTCCCCCTCAGGGTTTTTTGAAATGCAACATTGATGGGGCCTCAAAAGGCAACCCAGGTATTGCTGGTTTTGGAGGGGTGTTAAGGGATGAAAATGGTTTCATCCTTTTTATTTTTAATTGCCATTTGGGAAGAGCTACAAACAATATGGTGAAATTAGTGGCACTTGAGCAATGTTTAGAATTCCTGAAGCAGGATAATCTCCAGAATATAATAATTGAAGTTGATTATGAGTTAATCATTACCTGGTCAAGAGAATCTGTTGTGGCACAAAGCTGGAAAAAGTCTCCAGACACTGGAGGCTACTTCAAGTCTTTCAAAGGATTTAGTTTCACCTCCTATGCTTACGTACCATGAGTTTTACTCATGAGCAAAGGATGACAAATAAATTGGTAGACATTCTGGCCAATCAAGGGGTGCTCTGCACCAAAAGCAGGGTCAAGTTGATTTGGCAAGAGATGCCTCAAAATAGATTAAGGGAGCATTGTCTCGATCAGACGGATGAGGACAGAAAGATGTTTTGAAACAGAGCCATAGAGATGGGGTCTAGTTGATTTAGATTCATTATGAAGTGTTATTTTAGAAGTGAGGTCATATTTGGGATGCGGGTCTTTGTCTCCCTCCTCAACCCAGGTAAGCGCAAACCTAGAAGTCTCAGGTGGAAGTTGCTCAGTAGTGGGTGTTTCTTGAATGGATGGCTCGATGGATGGATTTTCATCTTCCTTTCGTTCATGCACTCGAAGAGATGGGATGGTGAGAGGGGCTAGAGTCCAGGCTTTTTCGACAGACTCAAAACCCCCGCATTACTTCCTGTGGTGTCAATATCACCCTCGTGGTGGTTTGTGGTTTATCGCATGCCCTTCAAGCCAAGAGCAATATTTTGGAGTTGGGAGTGATTCCACTCACCACGCAACATGTGGCCGAGGGTGGGGAGAGAATACCACCCTCATTGCGTGGTAATTCTCGATGCTTTTGGCTCATGTGATATGATCCTCAACTGTAGGATCAAGCAAGGAGAATCCACGGTCAAGAATAAGCATGCATGGTGGTGGGTCGAGGTTGTTTATCACTCGGTAATTCTCCATGCTTTTAGTTCATGCAATATTATCCTCCACCGTTGGATCAGGCAAGGAGAATTGATGGTCAAGGAAAAGTGTGCAAGTTGATGGGTCCGGGTGTTTTTTTGTACATGTTGGTGGGTCCGAGTCTTTTGACCTTTCACGAAATGTTTATTTTAAGATTTGAGTTACTACGAGTCTATTGTTTGGATCTTTATGACCAAGTTAGTGAGGCTTTTACCTTGGGCTATAAGGTTTAGCTTGCGGTTGGTTGTATTTTATGTAATTCTACCTTTTGAATATTTTGATTAGAAAGCACGACACTTACA